>MUZC01000481.1:9385-47658 GCA_002072015.1 Radix auricularia
CACAATCTATCAAAAAAGGACAAGTTAGTTGGTCTTTAAAAAAAAGGTTGGCGCCGTAGGCGCCCAAAAAACGGGGGCGCCGCAGGCGCCACGGCGCCTGGCACAATCTAGTTTTTAAATATGTATGCTGTTAAATTAAGTAACTCTATATTCATCTCTATAAGATGCTGTCGCTTACCGACATTGCATTCTGGAGCATTGACATCCTGTAAACAGCCCCGTAAACATTGTCCAGTTATTCTATCACAAGCCAGACCATAACACAGGCTTGGACATCTGTCTTGACAGTTCTTACCCCAGTAGCCGGGCAAACATTCTGGACAACAGAGTGGTCAACAGACAAGTAGCAAATTATTGATAATAGTTTGTCTACCTTTGCAATCGCCAAAATTAGAGAAAATTATATAAGTGCGTTAAAATTTAAAAGGTAAATAAATGTTGAAACTTATGTAGCAAAATACCGAATCTTAAAAATGTTCATGTACATTATTGTGACATTTTACAATGATTGTAACATTTAAATGCGAAAGGAAATGGCATGATTTATCGCCAGTGCCACTTTTCTCACCTTGATCACAACTTTCACCATAGTAACCAGGGGCGCATCCAGAGGAACACCCCCCAGTCATCACAAGACACGCCTCACTTGTATCAGAACATTGACATCTTTTGTTACATTCTGGACCATACCAGCCAGCTGGACAGGACGAATCTGTGCTTATAATAACATTTACAAAATAATACATTATGAACAAGTTTACTTTTAAGTTGAAAACATGATTTTTTGCAATTGAATAATTTGATTTCATAAAAGAACCATTTAATAATTATACAGCTGTTAGGAAAAAAACCACTTTTGCACAATAAAATTAGGGATAAAAATTAGATAGCAAAAATATGTAATATCACAAGGACTTCTGATACTTGTAATTTTTTAAACTACTTTCGTCTAAATCGTAAATGTTCATAATTGTTTTCTATTTTTAAGTCCCCCCCCCCATGGTCTTCATGTAAACTTTAAGCCCAGCATTGAAAGATGCTATAATGTGCTAAGAGATTTTGTATATTCAATTTTCTTTTAAGATATCGGCGATAAAATCAATTGTCTCCAAACCTTTCATATCGCTTCCCAGCTAAATTTCTAACCCTGTTTAAAAGATAACGTTAAAAAAAGCATGCCGAAGGAACTCAGTGATGGCTTTAGTACGATAGCATTTTATCTCTTAGTATTATTAGGCCACAGCATTTAAATGAGAAAGATAAACGAAGCATACGTTTACTTTTGTTACATATAACAAAAAGTCTTTATTCTGTATTCAAAAGAGCCTAAACATATTTTGACACAACTTTAAACCGAAACAAGAATATTTAATCTTTACACTTAATAAAAACTGTTGAAATTTTATAACTTAAAGCCTAAAAAATGGCTTTCCCATTTGCAACACTTCTTACAGGAATGAGAACTTTGAAAGGAATTGCAATCAAACAGTAAATTAACTAGAATAAATGAAAATGAAACAGTCAAGCATCTTACCATAGCCTGTAGTATCCACATCGAACTTAAATGTACATTTTTAGAATTTATTCTACATCTGTCTCGCAGTTCCTACTTACTTAATTTTAAAAAATAATTTAAGTAAGCTATACTGAAGTTCAACTGATCTTTATTAGGTCTGAATTACATTTAACTTAAACGGAAGAAAAAGTATACATAGAAATCAACCACCTATTTCTATTTCATACTGTTAAGGAATGATACATTAAATAAATTTAAACTGTTTTCAGGTTAGTTTCAGAATTTCATTCTTTTTCAAATAAAACTAATGTTAAATCCGAAAAAGGGAAAACAATAAAGCAACATAATACTGTTAGACATTTGTATTTTTAAAATTGAAAAAAATACTCCGCACATTTAGCAAGTATCCTTAACAGGACATAAAGAATAATCTGTGAATAAAGAAAGGAACACACCTCCATAGATTTCCACTTCACCCAAAGACATATAATCTACTACCGGAGTAGTTATTTTCACCTGTGAAACAGTTTCAAATGGTTTCGAGAAGGGTACATAGTAGATTAATTCAACATTTGGATCTTTGTCTGTAAATCTAAAAATCTGAGTTAAATTTTTGTCAAAGACGTCCAATGAGAATCCTCGAAGACGAAATGGATAATCTAAAATAAAATATAAATAGCATTAGAATATGATGTAGGAGAAAATTATCATTGTCATAATATTTAAATTAAAACTGTAAATATTAATTTGATTGTATTTGTCTCATTTGCTGTCAACTATTTCAGGTGGTTTTAAAAATATTTATATTTAACTACCAGGACAATTCTTATTCTGTTTTTATTTATTTCCAGATTTAGATCAACAACTTCACGTTGTAATCATCTATCCATCCACCATTCCATCCACCAGTCCATCCACCCATCCATGCTTCATACGTCAATTCATCAATCTTTCTGTCTATCTATATGTCTGTCTTTCTATCTATCTAATAGTCTATCTATCTATCTATCTATCTATCTATCTATCTATCTATCTATCTATCTATCTATCTAAAAGTCTTTTTATTTATCTATCTATCCCTCTATCTATCAATCTATCCGTCTATCTCTTTAAAAGTCTGTTTATCTATCTATCTATCCATTTATCTATCATTCTATCTGTCTGTCTGTCTACCTGTCAACATTTTTATCCACTACCTACCTATCTATCTTCCTATCTATCAGTAAATCTACCCATACATCAATCCGTCTATCTATTGATCCCCTTTATTCCATCTTTATGTATATATGTAAATCAATAATTTGAGATGAATCCCTTTCTAATTATCCATGCATTGATTAATTTTTGCATATATTTGTCTTTATTAAATTATATATCTTTTTTTTTCTATTGTGATTACATTTTAAAATATTTTTCCCAAACCCGAACAATTTTTCGGAACACGATAACCTGCAATAAATTTTAAGCCGAGAAAATTTACAAAGTGATCAAAACTTGTTAAAAAGTAAGACACTCCATATATTTTGACATAATAACTCTTTATTATTTTTAAAAAAAAAGATTTCGAATGATTGGGACGTGGTGGTCGAGAGGTAGTGCGCTCGACTGTCATACCGATGGTCATGAGTCCGAATCCACGCGAAGGCGAGGATGTGTTCCCGGGGCCTGAGGAGTCCCCGAGTCACCCAGCTCTGAATGGGTACCTAACTAGACAATAGTTAGGCGGCTGGGGTAATGCGTGGAACCCCTATAGCCGTGGCCTGTGACCGCTGCATCACTTGCCAAACAGATAATCTCTCATGGTCTGTGGACGCAATTATCTTCTGCATAGAAGGAGCGTCTGTATACCTAAGATAAGATTGAAAATAAGATTATTGATATCACTTAGCTACTAAAATAAGCCGCTTCTTTAAAATGCAACAATTTTTCAAAAGATTACTTGTAATGAAATTTAATTATAAGCCTATTTACCTTGACGGTTGTATATAACAAATCGATTAATGAAGGAAGCCGTTGAGAATGATAAACTCCAAAAAGGAGTTTCTCTTGTGAGCTCTGTGTGTGTATAAGTAGTTATTAGTCCGTCAACAGCGACATCTGCCCCAAGGTTTACGTATTCACCTAATACTGTGGTTACAGTTGAAGATTGTGTTGCGTTTTGTTTCAGGGCAACATTTCGTCCTGATAAAAAAAAAAATTGGTGTAACCTGTGAGCTTTGATAAAATTTAACTCTCGCTGTTCGTGGGTCGCCGTGTTAATTAATTTTAAAGAACAACTAGAGAAGCATCCAAACTTTTTTCACTAAAACAGAAAGATGTTCTGGGGCCATATTAAAATAAATAAAGAAATATGACGTACGGTAATAAATTTGTAATTGCAAAAATTTAATATAAAGGGCTAAACTGAGATCTTGACTCTAGTAAATACACGAGATTAAGCTAATTTTAATGAGATTGATAGGTAAGATATCATGCAGGTTAGAATCACTTAGTCTCTCCCTCACATGGTTCTTGTTAAAATTCATGGCCTTAAACAGTGCTTTCAAAACATTGTATCTAAAAATGCAAATTTACATTTGTCAAAATCAAAGTTTACTACATTCAACGCCTGTCCAACATACAAAACAATTCTTGATGGTAAAATTTTGATAACATCTTGGAGATCTTATTAATAGTAGTATGTCACGGTGAGAAAGAGTATGCAGATGAATATAGAGACTTTAAGAGAAGCATCAAGAAGGACGAGATAGAATTTGTTGATTAACTTGCTAAAGAAGCAGAAAATGCAGCTTACCAGGGGAACAAGAGGGAACTGTTTGATACTATTAAAATGCTGTATAGGAAATTTAGCAGGGTAGAGAGACGAGTGAAGGATAAAATGGGAAACAACATTGCAAGTGATTTGCAGCAGAGAGGGAGATGGAAGGAGTACTTTGAAGAGCTCTTAAACTGGCTAGAACCAAAGAGTCCACCAGATATCCAACCAGCTAACAATGACCCGCTAATTGACTGTAGTAGTCCCAACAAAGAAGAGATCAGCACGATCATTAAACAACTCAGAAATAGAAAGACTGCTTGACCTGATGGCATCCCAGCAGAGCACTGAAGGTGGACTTGGAAACCAGTGTGGAAATGCCACACACTCTGTTTATGAAGATATATGAGACGAGGAGCAAGTTCCTTCCGATTAGAAAGAGGGATACCTTATCAAGATCCCAAAGAAAGGACATTTAAGCTACTGCTCGAACTACAGAGGGATCACCCTGCTGTCCATCACATGAACGGTTTTTAACCGTGTAATACTTAACAGAATGAAAATCGATGTAGACCTCTGCTGATAAACCAACAAGCAGGTTTTCGCACCAACAGATCATGCACTGACCGGACAGCGACACTGTGAATTATTCTAGATTAGCCATTAGAGTGGAACTCGCCGCTCTATGTCAACTTTGTCAACAGGCAAACACTGTGGAGAATGTCGGCATTATGGTGTACCACATATAGGATTACGGATATAATCCGAAACATGTATGAACTGATAAACGGACGAGTTGTCCATGGTCAGCAGGTGAAAGATGCTTTCCAGGTGAAGATTGGTGTGAGACAAGGTTGCTTGCTGTCACCTTTCCTGTTTCTGTTTGCCATTGACTGGGTGATATAAAAAATCTACACAGCAGAAAAGAAATGGAATCCAATGTACACTGTGGAACGAACTTGATGATATTGACTTTGCTGATAACATTTCTCTTCTTGCACATACCCGAAAACAGATGCAGGAGAAAACTTCTAGCATTGGTCTCAGTATACACAAAGGGAAGGGTAAAATCCTCAAGGTTAATGTCGGAAAGAGAAGCCATTAAGGAGATGGACAGTTTTGTTTACCTAGGCAACGTGGTAGATAAACAAGATTGTACATATGCTGGTGTCGAGATATGGATCGGAAAAGCAAGAGCAGCCTTCCAGCAACTCAAGAATGTTTGGGTCTGCAACAACTTAGGCAGCAAGTTAAAAGTAAGGAATTTTAACGCTGTGGTGAAACCTGTGCTGCAAAATCGAGCCGAGACATGGAGAACAACGGCTGTAAACTTGACCAGAATCATCAACAATTGTTTAAGAAGAATTCATAGAATTCTATGGCCGGACAAAATCAGCAACCGGGAACTGTGGCAGCGGATAAAACAGAAGCCCATCGAGGAAAAGATTCTTCAGAAGCGTTGGGGGTTGATTGGTTATACACTAAGGAAACCTGCTTCTAATACAACAAGGCAAGCCCTGAAATGGAACCCACAGGGTAAACGGAAAAGAGGCCGCCCAAGAAACACTGTACACCGAGAATTGGAGGCAGACATCAAGAGAATAGACCATGACTGGAAGATCCTGGAAAAACTGGCCAAGCATAGAGGTGTCTGGAGGTCTCTCGTAGGTGGCCTTTGCACTTGGAGGAAGCGCAAACGCCGACGATGATCGTTTGATGTTTCTCATGGATGAGAAGGCTAAACATGTCACTCTGGTTGTTTTCAAAGATAGTTATAGTAAACAGTAAACTTTGGAAATATTTTTTAAAAAGATCGAGTATTAATAATTTTATTATACTTTAAAATAATATTTATCATATCTTTCAGAATTTCCCCGGAATCACCGTAAATTATATTTTTCAAAGTTTAGAATGATACAATGCTAATTGTTGGTAATGACGTGAGTCTTCGTTCATTAACACTGTTAATGTCATTTAAAGAAATAATCTTTGAAAATAATAGATCTTGAAAACGTTATTTCTTACTTTTTAAAATATTTAACAAATGTTTTAGCAATTTTAATCTTCTATCAAGTGGAAACCTTGATTTCGAAAAGTAATTGCATTGTATATATTTTCTTGTTGAACTGGGTATCTTTAAGAAAAAAGATACAAAATCATTTAAAAAATTCACATACGAGGATTGACTTTCTTCTTCGAACAGATAGGAAGCATTTAGAACTTCTTCGTTTGTCATAGATATGTTTCATTGATTGAGGCATGTCCCATCGCTGATCCTAGCTTGCCAAATTTAATTATAAGACATTTATTTTGTGTTAATTGATAGAGAGATTACCGTTTAATTGTCGTAAAATTATGTATTAAGTTTCGTCTAAGTATTGGCAAATTGATATCTTAATACATTTTTAAGTTATTGTATTAATTTTATAGTAATTACCCGTCAACTTATTAATTTGTCAATACTATAATCATATAAAAACTAGCGTGAAATAGTCTCATATTATAAAGTAATAATTTTATAAATGTCTTAATACATTTTTAGGTTGCTGTATTAATTTTTTAGTAATGACCCGTCAACTTATTGATAAATTAATACTTTCTGATATGAGAGTATTTCAAGTTAGTAATGATAGGCTCAACTTACCCCCACTGATGTACAAGGAACAAACTACGACGTTTACACTCCATGCTATTGTAAGCTCTGTAACGTCAATATCTGTTGTACAGTAGACATCTTGAAGTATTTCACTTGATTGAACCATTTTCTCGTCAAGGCACGATTTGTACGCTGCAGTTGAATTCTCCCTAAAATGTATTCTGAATGGTTGTTTAGTTCCTGAAAGAAATTTTAAAAATTAAATACACACTTGAATGACAATAAAATAAAATGATTTGAAACATGCTAATTTTCAAATAAGAAATACTTTTTTAGGTTGGGGTGGGTTTTGTGACGTCATATTTGTTTATTTTTAGCGAGGCTAGTTATTTTCATTTCGTTTATAAGTTGTTTTTTTTTTACGTGTTTTCTTTGGAATTTCTGCACTTCGCCATTAGAATTTAATGCATGTGGTAATTGTTTTTCTAATTAGGGAATTGGTTTACTCCTGCCTGGAAAAGTTGGCATCTTGAGTTCGCAACACTGTGATATAGGTACAAACTACTGGTTCATTAAAACGACAAACTTACAAACAATACATCATTCCGAAAACGGATCATTCTCACCTATAATCCTAATCCATGACAATGGGTAAGGTGACTTCCAAACGACGTTGATAGATTCAACAATCAAGAGACAGGTGTCATCTGCCCCGTCAGTTAATACCGATGATCCATGATGGGCTGGTGTTAATGAGATGGTTGCCGCGACAGATAGGTCCTCTGGAAGCAGATAGTTGATCGCTTCACTCACGATATTATTTAAAATGTATGTATTGTTAGAGAGTTTAAATGTATACCAGTAATATTTTAAAAAATTGAATTTGTTGTTAATTTTAATTATCGGTTGTTTATTCAAGTTGTAATCTACTTCTTTTAGAAATATTTTTCACATAAAATGATTCAAAAATTAAAAATCAATGGTCATTTTCTTATATTCCCCGACCCCGCCTCTCTCTCTCTCTCTCTCTCTCTCTCTCTCTCTCCCTTTCTCTCTCTCTCTCTCTGCCCTTCACTCACTCTAACACGTTTTGACAACCCTTTTTTAGATCGATGCCCGCCACTTTAGTTGTTCAATTAAAAAGTTACCTACGGTACTGACATCCGGGACCAAACCAGCCTGGTTGACATGTATCACCACCTTGGCATTCCCCATCATTCAAGCAGCTACTGTTAGTACAGTGACACTTGTACTTACAATGTGATCCAAACCATCCACTGTTACAGGGTGCTTGACGGGATACAAAAATGACATTATAAGTTAATGTGTAATAATTGCTCATGCTATATTCATAAAGCACTTCAATCACTCGATCAATTTTTTAAGTAGTTGTTTGTGATTAGCTTTATATATTCTGTTTTAATTTTTATATATGTTAATGTATTTACATTTATGAATTAATTTGTTTTTGTGTGTTTACGGCTGTAGATAGTATGATATGAATGTTTCTTTTAATAATATATGTATTGTTATTTCCATTTAAAGCACTGTGATCCTGGCTCCTTTCTGGGATACAGCGCTATATAAATTATCATTTTATTATTATTATTATTATAAAGAACATTCAAAATATATTTTGTAAACGTTAATATAAGGAAACGCTTTTAGGGAGCGGATAAGAACGGTTGTACCATGTACCTACCTATCTATCTAACTATCTATATATCGATCAATCCATCCATACATCCATCCATCCATCATTCATCCATCATCCATCTATACATCCATCCATCTTCACCCACCCATCCATCCATCAATCCATTTATCCATCCATCCATCCATGATCCATCCATCCATCCATCCATCCATCTTCACCCATCCATCCATCCAACCATCCATTCATCCATAGATCTATCTATCTATCTATCTATCTATCTATCTATCTATCTATCTATATATCTATCTATCTATCTATTTATCTATCTGTCTGTCTGTCTGTCTGTCTGTTGGTCTGTCTGTTGGTCTGTCTGTCTGTCCTTCTCTCTATCTATCTATCTAGTGTAAAAATGAATTAAAACACAATTTCGGGGAAAAAACAACAATAATCAAATACGATTCTAGCTGCTTTAATTGTTTTCAGATTCATATAATCACACACGTCCTATAAAATAGGATCTTAACGATGTGTATGACAGATTTTGCTCCCAATGCAATTTTAGTTTCAATATTTAGATCTAATAATTTTTTAAGTTGATGTATGAATCGGAGAATTTAAAACTGAAATACGTTTTAGAGTACAGAAGACAATAATAGAAAATATATTATTTATTTATTTTTCCCCATTTAATGCTACTGATAGCATACATATAGATTAATATGCAGGTATCCAACATATTGCAAAAGCATTATATGAAATTACCATTTAATATAACTTGATAACAAGATTTATTTCTACGGCCATTTAAAAAAACTGTTTAAAATAGTAGTTAAATAATGGTCAAACATTTTTAATTTGCATAAATACACACATAAGCACGAGATTATTATTTAAAAAAAAAATTATTTAATTGTTTTTTAAAACAATGTTTTTCAAGCTTTACCCAATTGCAGTTATAAAGGTTAACCATAATTATTTTTTTTAAATAAATTTTTAAATCTTAAAAATGGCGATGATAATCAAATAATTTTACCTTCTGTTTTAATTTCATGTACTGCAATCATAATTATAATGAGTACGTTTATTATTAGACTCATGGTTGAAGTTGAAAAGTTGAATCAAAACGTTGTCAGAGAGAAAACATTTCACACTAACTATATCTGATTTTTATCAACATGTACTTATTGTAATATATTAAAATAGTGCTTAATGATAAAGTTATTTTCTTTTGGTAGAAATAGCAAGTCTTAAAGAAAAGAATGTACTATTTTCTGTTAAATTTCAAAATTATTAGATTGATAGATTTTTTTTTCTTCTTTGAATGTATCGCTACGTAAACTTCAATATGTAAGGAATTGTTCTAATGAAATCTTCTCGCCTAATATTACCAAACAAGCTCTTTATCAGATGTGTTTAAGTACTTGACGATTTTTTGAAAGGGTACTTGAGTTTATCCACAAAGTCTTGGTGAAATAGAGTGTTTCTAAATTTGGAATTATAATATTAATTCTTAATTATATTGTGGTAAATTAAATAGTTATCAAGGTAGCACATAAGTGATTTATATTATTATTGAATAATCATATTTTCATGTATATTTGTTGATTGAAATATCTTAATGTAGTATGTAACGTAGTCTCTGTTGTTGGGGATGTAACCACTGGGAAGAAAGGCCCAAAACAATATCTGATAAAAGTTGTCCCTAATTCCGTCCACGAGCCACTTAACTTTAAGTGTAGGTACGCGAATATTTGCAAAAGATTAATCGCTATTTTTAATAACATATAAAGAAACAAAACAAGTAAACATGAAGAATAATTAATTGAAATCGACATCAAATTTTTGAGAAAACTTAAATCATCATGAATTGCATGATAGTAAAAAGTCATTTTAAGTAAACCTGTCATTACAGTTTAAAATATACTATTCATAAATTTTTCATTATCAATTTATCCATTTCCTTTAATATCATTAGTAAAAATGTAAATTTAGCATACGATAACAATAATGACATTAATTGTTGGAAACTCGTTTCGATGACTGTTGCATATATAGCATTCACATTGCAAGAGACAGTTATCTACGCGCATGAAAAATTTACAGAACATTATTTTTGATCTGGTGCAAGGAATACTGCATTTAAGTTGAACAAATTGTTTTAGTTGCATAGAATGGCTTTGAAAAAAAAGATTTAAAAAATAAGGACTTTCAAAATAAAAAAACGTAAGGAAGAAAACATTAAAAGAACGATCAAATTTGTGTATATCACCAAAAATTAAATACCGGGTAAATACAAATTTCTTGTCTAAGTGTAGACTAGTGCTAAATTTAACCAATGATATGTATCTGTAAAGTTAAGCGATGAAAATCATATTTGTAAAGTATTCAGAGTTTGACAAAAGAATGCTGTGTTTCAAAAACATAGAGCTACTTGAAGATTTGAAATTCTTTTTATAGTGGCTTTTTCATCTCGGATGATTATAATGATTTAAGAAAAACCGACAACAATCTTGTTTTCAATTCTATATTCTAACTTCTAACCTGTGGTTATTGCATCATCTCAATCAAGAACTATCACTCTATTATTGTGAGAATTAATTGACTATCAAGAGTTATTTCCCTTATTACATTCCTTCTTTTCCTCGGATATGGAATCATATCAATTGACAATTGAAATACAAGTTTAACATAGAATGAGCCTAAAGAACTCTTGATCATCTTGCAGTGAGGAAAATTTAAACTTAAGCAAAACGTAGACAATTAAGATACATTGAAAGGAGTTACATTATCTAAAT
Source organism: Radix auricularia (assembly GCA_002072015.1). Classification (NCBI taxonomy): domain Eukaryota; kingdom Metazoa; phylum Mollusca; class Gastropoda; family Lymnaeidae; genus Radix; species Radix auricularia. The sequence continues at coordinate 20,705 of MUZC01000481.1, forward strand.
GTCATTTATAAAAAATAAACTTAATGTATTTTTACCTAATGTTATTAACTTGGCGTCTATTCTTGATAAAGTGTCCAATTGTTATTTCTGATAATATTAAGTTCAATTTTGATTAATGCTTACAATTTTAAGTCTTTTAAACTTGTTCTGGATTAAGTATCCAACTGCTTCTTTATGGATTGATTGAAGACTATTGTATATTGATTTATGTGTTCATACTTATCTTCCTTTCTGACAGTTTTTTTATTTCTCTGATTTTAACATTAATTATAACGTATAACACATTCGATGAAACGATTTATCTTGATTGGTATTATCATACCATGACACAGACGTTGAAAGATGACAAGACATTAACGAGCTTTAGTCTTGTTGAACCGTTGGGGCATTCCTGGTTGTTATCTTCATAATGCCCATCAAGAAACGAACGAATAAAACGTTGAACGTGCTGGATTTTAAAAGTGTAGTGATTAATTAGCTCATGTGGTAGTCTCTATACCGGTCTGGCATCTTTTGAGGTCTTCTGGGACGCTGCAACTGATTGTCAGGCAAACCGACGTCAGTTGCAGGCACAGGCTCGATTGTAAATAGAAAATTTTTTCTCTTCAATTATGTCAGCTGCTGTGGGTGCTCGTGGTGACTGTTTGAAGAAGCTGCTATTTCTCGTGATGGTTTTGCCATTTCTTTGAGCTGTAATCATTGTTCCTTTCTTGTGTGTAACAGTGTAAGGTTCATAAGGAGTTAATGATCGAATAGACTTTGTGTCTTTGACAAGCACATTATCTCCGGGTTGAATAGTTTAAGGTTGTGCGTACTGTTTCTTATCAGCATAGTGCTTCATGGTAGATTTTGCTCTGGCATCATTTTGCCTAATGACTTTATCTGTTTTATTTTGAGGGATGTTTGGTACTTGAGGAAATTTTGTTTTTAAAGCTCGACCAAATAAAATATGTGCAGGAGATATTCCTGTAGATGTATGTGGTGTTAATCTGTACGATAGAAGAAATCTGTATAGCTCTTGTTTCCAGTTCTTCTGTTCAAATTCAGCTGTTTTATACACTTATTGACTGTGTGCATAAATCTTTCTGTTTCTGCATTAGCTCGGGGCCATAGAGGTGTAATTTTGCGATGATGGATTCCCATGTTTGACATATAATTTTTGAAATCTTGGCTATTGAAGGGAGGACCATTATCACTTTTGAGTTGATCAGGAATACCGAATTCTGCGAATATTTTGTCGAGTCGAGGTATTGTAGCTCTTGCTGATGTGCTATAAAGAATATCTACTACAACATACCTTGAATATTCATGGGTAACAACTAGTAACTGTTTTCCATTTGGTAGATGACCAAAATCAGCGCTTAGTTCTGACCATGCTTGCTTTGGAAGCTCGGACATCTGCAGTGGTTCTCTTGCTGACGTACGAGTAGCAACTTGGCAAGCCATGCAGTTTTTTACTTTTTTTTCTACAGCTGCATTCATGCCTTGGAACGAAACTTTCTCACGTAGCAAAGCTAGAGTTTTTGTTTGCCCTTGGTGTCCACTGTGTGCTAATTGAACAGCTTGTTTCTGTATTGTTTTCGGTAGAACAATTTGTTTGGCCTTGAGAAGAATTCCATCTGGAGTGACTGTCGATTCTGGTGCACATTGCTTGAGTGTATCAAATGTTCTTACTTCATCAACTGAGACAGATGTGGTATGTCTGTACCATTCTTCTGTTTCAAGTGATTTGATGACGCCTTGCAAAGTAGGATCTTTTGCAGTCTCATCAGCAACTTGTTGTAATGTCAAAGCCTTTGGTATAGCATTGTCAGTTAGATACTGAATATATTCTTCAGCTATTTTCTCTTCTCTTGAACTTGGTACATTATGAGCTGGATGTCTGCTCATATAATCAGAAGGATTATCTTTACCTTTTTGGTGCTTAATTTTCTTGTTGTAAGCTTGGTTTTTCAGCTTACCTAGTCCATGTAAATATATCTGGGAACTGTGCAGAAATCTCACAGGTGTTCACTGCTGTTACTTTCTGAAGAAGTTGAAGTTCAAGACAAGTTTTCCAACCAATGATGGGTATTTCTTTTGTTTTTACAACAAGGAAATAGGCAGATATGTCAATATTTTTGTGCGATATTTGTGCATTGAATTTCCCTATAACATCTAGTGGTTGACTTGATGAAAATGGAAATATCTTGGTTGTTCTACCATTCAGATGAGGTTTGGGAGTTAGCTTTTTAAATACATGTTCTGGCAGAATGTTGATGCTTGCTCCAGAATCTGCTAATGCTTGTATTATGCTCCAATTGATGTTAACTTCAAATAAAGGTAAATGTTTTCCTTGAATAGTAGACATGTACACGTAGTCATCCTCTACAGTGTTATTCACGTTTCTAATATGCTTTTTAAAATTTGGTTTCTGGTGTGGGGTGCGTTTCGGCTGAAATACTGGTCTAACTGCACTGTTGCAAACAGTAGCAAAGTGGTTGTTTTTGCCACATGCTCGGCACTGCTTATTGAAGGCTGGACAATACTTATGACCACCTTCATGAGGCCAGGCTCTTCCACAATTCTTACATTTAGAGTAAGGAACTCTGTTTTGTTTTGGTGTAGATCTATAATTGTGTTGTTTGGGCTTGCTGTAATTAATTGAACGAGTAGTAGTTCTCGTTTTGTGCAGAGATGCATTATTTCCTTCTACCTCCTTAACATGTTTTTGCGTGATCTCGCAGGTTCTGGCAAACTGTAATAAGTCTGTCATCAAAATTTTAGGATTATTTAATCCCGTACCTTGGATGATTTACAACCAGATATTAGTTGTGACCTTATCTCTTCATCAGGGTTATGGAACTCACACGATGGTGCTAGCTGCCTTACCTCTGTGTAGAAGGTTTCTATGTCTTCAGTTTGTTGATGGAGCTATCTGAAAGCATATCTTTGAATCACTTTGTTTACTCTTGGATTAAAGTAACGGTTCAATGCTTGAATGAGCTTATCAAACACAGATTCATCCGGTGTTGGAGATGTTTCCAAGTCCGGCAGTGATTCGACTATATCATTAAGATCATTACCTGCATATGTTAGTAGGAGAGCTTTCTTTTTGCTTTCGTCAGTGACATTGTATGCCACAAACAAGTTATTTGTTAGCCTTTACACCCACTTGTGCCATCGAGTAGCCACACCTTCTGACTTCGTATCGAATGCAGGGTAGGCTGGTAGCTGTGCGAAAGCCATGTTGTAAACTTGTTTGTGTCTCCTCGTTAGATCTTGTCTAGATCTTGATTAAAGTAATCGAACGAATTAAAATCTGGTTTTAATACTTATCGATCTTTTTAGAACTTAGATCTTCCTTTCAAAAGATCTGACGAAGATGTTCGTTGATTCTTTCTGATTAGAAAATTCCTCGTCGCCAATATATCCGGCATCCTTCCGTCTCGTGAGATGATGGTGCATCACCGTTGGGTTGGGTTGCATTTTCTCGAGTGGCTGTGCAGTCCTATCCTTGAGTGACAGTCTTTGCCACAGTTTTTACACACGAGTTCTGTGCTTCCATATTTGGAAGCGCCAATAAATTGATTTAAGAAAAACAGCCGACCATCATTTTCCAATTCTATATTCTAACCTCCGGTTATTGCATCATCTCAATCAAGAAATATCACTATATTAATTAATTCTCACAATGACTATCAAGAGTTATTTCCCTTATTACAATGATCTATTTCTTTTTTGTCACCTAGTAGTAGCCGTGACATTTGACGGTACAAAAGTTTCAAGATTTTCTGTATATGATATGCTTAGAAAATAAATAGGAGAAATAATTTAAAGTTTGATAACTCGTCATTTTTATGTCGGAAACATAAAATTTATTTAAGAATATTAATTGGATAAAAGTTGTAAAAGCCGTTCAATTATATTAAATGCTACCGCTTTCTATAGTCTAAAGCATAAGGGGTCTGTACAAAGTATTAAATATTAAATGCTACCGCTTTCTATAGTCTAAAGCATAAGGGATCTGTACAAAGTAGACGGACAAGAACGAATTTGTGACTTTGAAGGTTTTGTTGCATAAAAGACCCCGATATATTGAGAAGTTTGACTTAGTTTATGCGAGGCTTTCAAGTATATAGAGCAAAATTTTACATTTATTATGAAATAGATAAGGTGTATTAGGTAGATTTTTAATAGGTGAGAAAGGTTTCAGCTGTAAAACAAGACAAATTATTAATGTTAAAAAAAGAACTCGGTAAGCAGCCCTTTTTTATTTATACTTTATTATTTCATGGACTCCTTTTCATTCATAAGCACAGAGAGCTCGTATTTAAAATTATTTTTTATTTGAACCTGGTTGACTAAAATACATAATACGTGTTTCTGTTTTCTTGATTTATGTCATCTCAAAATATAAATTTTAATACCAGCTAGTATACCCGCGTTAGCAAAGGCTTCATTTAGGATCTCATTTTGTACAGCCTTCATTACGAATTGGATAATTGGATCCCATTTTAGTTTAAATCCCCTTACAGTAAAATCCCTTAGAATAATGAGGTCTAATTTTTATTCAAATCAAATTCCCTGGTATGATTTCATTCTTCGTAGTGATTACATAAACATTTATGATTTTATTTGGATTACATAACCAATTATGATTCCAATGCATAATGGGATCCCATTCTGTATCCATCCCTCCCATTTTTCTAAGAATCCTCATATTTGATGGGTCGCTGATTAAAGCATGAGCCCATTAAATAATGAAGTCTTGTTCTTTTTCGAATCTCTTTACCCTATTTTATCTTATATTTTTTGTGGGATGACATCCCCCAGTAAAAGTAAGATTGGACCAAGTAAAAACGTTTTTATTACAATACAAAATATTTGATAAAATAATAAATAATTGTAAATTTTATTATTTTTAACAATTTTATTCAGCGAATGGTTATAAATGGTTACAACTTCATTCACAAACTCCTGTGTAGCTGCTGCAAGTGTTATTGCATGAACTGCTGCATTCGTGACGACAGTCGATACCCCAATAGCCCACGAAACATTCTGAAAATGAATCAATAAAAATGTTATGATCTTTTATTTTTATGCTGAATTAATTTGTTATTTGTTATAATGCTTGCATCGTGCATTTTTTCTTATGAAATTAATGTGTAGCAGCATTATAAAATTAGATATTTAGATTAAAATTAAGTTTGAATGACGAGGAAACAAACTATGTCTCAATTTGTGTTCATTATAAAGTAACTTAAGTCGACGGTCGAAATTTTAAGATAAATATGAAAAAATTCACCTTTGATATTGTTTTATACAACTATAGATCTAAAGTATGCTTTAATGTAATGAGTTTTTTAAAGTACACTTTCTTTTGTTCACATTTTGTGTAGAGATTATGTTTTTATGTACTTTTTCAAGCTAAAGCCTACTAGAAGCTTAAAACATTGCCTTCAAGTTTCACTTATTTCTAGTGTTCTTGATAAATCGTGAATATTCATTTTTCAGTGTATTCTATAAAATTTTAATAACTATGAATTCAGCACGAATGTTAACATTATCGCTAGTAATGAGTCATAAATATTTGAGGAAATAGGCGTATTTTCTGCATGATGTTGAGTACTTGCTTATATATAAATCTGCATCTTACAAATTCGTAATATTAAGTTTACGTATTAAACTGCTGTTAAACTACAACCAATGGCTTTAGTTGCCTAATTGACGTGAAACTTACCCGTGGACATATAAACATAAATAGTTTCAGTACATTTATTATTTCTCCTTTAAATCAACCACAGATTCATGAATCCCTCAGTATGTCCATCTCATTTTAATGCACATAATTAGAGTCTTTACCATGAGCACATCCTTCTCCATAGAAACCAGGGGCGCATCCTGAGGGGCATCCCCCTGTGGCCACGTAACAATTCTCATCCGGCACTGCACAGTTGCAAAGACTTCTGCATTCACGCCCATATGTTCCACTGGGACACGCTGAGTCTGAAGAGAGGATACTAGGATTTTATAAGGATCTGAACTTATTTATTTCCTCTATTGTCTGGGAATGTCTTCATCTCCTTGATGAACGAAATGATAAATGTCTATTTAAAGTCTTGTAAACGTGAGCTCTTACCAATCGCTATTCAAAAGAGTTACACTTTTATAAGTTCTATAAGAAACCTTTGCTTAATAAAGAGCCTTTTTATACTTTTGAATTTGATCTATTTTCTCCGGACATGATTAAGAACTCTTGTTCAGTTGTTTTTAAAATTATAAAAATCGTTCACTGCTAACAATTCTAATGATAATCTTAGTTATCGGATTTTTCGAGATTTTTACGATTTTGGACACAAAAAGTGCTCAAACTAACTAAATTGAAGAAACAATTCTAAAACAGTTTAATTTTGAAAAAAAAATTGCAACTTAATGATTTTTTTACATTTAATTTTTTAAAAATATAAAAAATGTTTAACGCAATGTCAATATCAATGTTCACAATTAGGTAAAAATTACATCTTGTAACATATTACTTAGAGACAATATTGTACACAAAAGTGAAATTGATAATGGTTTATGAAGCACACATTTTTTAAAAACATTATTGCAACTAACCACCGTAAATTTCAACCTCACAAAATGTCAAATAGTGCTCGAAGACATCAAAGACATTCTTGATGATTGACGCAATCGTGACAGATGTAATCGTCTCTTTGATCTCTGGCGTATGTATGTCGTAGATGAAAAGTGGTTCTTTCAGTGTAGTGTCGGTAAAGTTAAACACATTCTTTGACTCGTTATTAACGCTAACAAGCCGGAAGTCTTGAAGACCACCTGGACAGCACTTGGAATCTTGGGGGAAAAAAGATACATGTCATACCACTCGTTATTTAGAATACAACTTTGGCAGCAGATTAACTTTCATGTCTTGTTATTATTGCTTTTTCATATTTTTATGACATGTTTTAACAGCTAATTTTATTAAATTAATAATTGGCTAACGATTTTGATGGGTAATGAATGCAATCCATTTTTAAATAGTTTAAAGTTGCAGCCTGTTTTTGTTACACCACTGATCAACCGTAATTGTTAAAATATGACATCGATATTATTATATTGAGATAAATTAGCTATATGATGTATGCAAAAAATGTATGCACATTTTATTAAAAGAAGTTCTCGAGCAATTTTGCTTTACTTTTTTAATACATGAAACGACCTCGCTTACAATTTGGAGCTCAAATATGGATGGTATATTATATTTTAGTGTAAAAAATATAAGGAGAGAAAGAGAATAATTACGGACAAATTTCTTTTAGCTTGACCGAAATTTTATGCACAAACATTTGAAAACAACCAATTTTCAGTATGTAAATATTACGACTATTTCATATTTATAAGGAGCATATTATTATGAAATGTAGGGATTTTATCTCAGATACAATTTGTGTAATTAAATGAAAGAACAATGGAAAAAAATAGTTGCTTACCTTCCCCTTCAAATCTGTTGTAAACAACATATCTATTTACAATCTGTGGTGTAAGAAATTTGATGGTCCATGACGGTTTCGGATCCCTAATTTCAGTATGGGAACAGCTTCCTGAACCTAAAGAACTAAGCGTTGAACCATCTACGGCATTTGAAGATTTGGTCAAATTGAAACCAAGCTTAGAGGAGGTAGACGACTGGTAAGTATATTGTCTGAGTGCAACATTTCTACCTAGCAGATAAATAGAAAGATGCAGTGTACAAAAAAAAAACAACAACAAGTTAATATTAGAAATAGATAAATACTAATTCCAATGAAGTGGGGCTTAACCTAAAATATCGTAAGAATAAAGAAATCCTCAGAGATAACAAGCCTCTTTGAACATAGTTACATTGTCATTTTTAAAAAACTAATTTCATTCATATTATCTTGAGATTAAATTAGAGGTGAGATGAACGAAACATTATGTTCATCAGAGACACCAACAAATGTATTCAATCGCGTCTCTAAAATAGAGATCTGTGAATGCCTAATGATTAATAACATACAGAAAAATCATGTTAAGCCTGGTACCTATTGGAATTCAGGACGTGTTAGCGCATTTTCATATTATGTATCAGTACTTATGTTAGATATCAGAATTATGTAGTTATCAGTAATTGTGTTTAGATTTTAGACATATTTTTATGAATTTTCTTGTGTAATGAATATACCTGACATTTTTTTATTTAAAAGTCATTTCTTTACATTTAAAAAAAAAAATTATTTTCTCTTTAATCCAACTACAAGTCACCACAAATGATGACGTAAAACTCTCTAAACTTTTACACATATTCTAATGACGTCAACTAAAAAAAAACAACTAATTCTTTTGCACCCTTTCGCACCACTCTTCAATGCTTGAAAAATTATGCATTCGACTTCCGGCAATGGCGGCCGTTCCCTGCGCTAGTGTTACCTCTCGATTCGAAATATTTTTTGGTAGTTTTAACGGGGTTTTTAAACGGATCGAGTAACTGAGTGTTGATGCACAAATGGCAGGTCAGGGCATACAAAAAACATATATACATCATGGGTCTAGGACTTATGGATGCTGTGATCAAGGGTGATGACAGACGGACGGACGGACGGACAAAATGGGTGCAATAGCGATTTCGACATCTCGAAAATGCGCTAAAAAATGTACTTGGACACTAAATTGAACATCCCTGCACCTAACCTAAACTCTTCAGAATCATTTATTTACATTCAGATAATGAAGCGTGTGATTACCTCCACTGACATATATCGAACAAACAGATCTTCTTTCTTTGAAACTAATGACTATTTGGCTGATGGTAACTTTCATGTCACAGTAAAAATCTGTTGTTCTTTTATCAATGATGTTTTTCTCAAGATTCGTACAGTTCCACATTGTGCCTCCTGAATTCGTCTCCTTAAAATGTATTTGCACGAGATCGTGATAATCTGTTAAATACACAGACACCAAATGTTTGACCTAAACCATGTTTCAGTGAGTAAAATATATATATTGATTTTCAACATGAGAAAATTATTTTTTAAAATTTAATTTTTAAGATTTTATTTTTTAAAAATTAGTTCAAGTTTTAACATTTTTCTTGATGTGAAATTTTTACAGACATGCGCACTTTCTCTCACCTTGTCTCTCTCTCTTTCTGTCTTCAGACTCTCTCTCTCTCACTGCTTCATATACTATCATTTAAACGTTCTAAATTAATGCTATTCAATTTATACATTTAATTGAGTCAATATCTTGAATCCATAAATAAAATGAACGATCTATTTCTAAAAGAAAGATAGATCTTTACCAGGCTCTAGGACAACGAGTCTCAGCCAAGTGAAGGAAATTGGTGTAGTCCATTCGACAGAGATAGAGCCCAGATTTATAACACAAGTTTCATCATCATTGTCGGCTGTGAGCACCAGATTATGTGATGGCGTTGTTGTAAGTTTGGCGTCTTGACATAGATCAACTGTAAAAGTTTGAACAAGTTTTCAAAATATTTTTGTCCATAATTTTTAAATTTATGTCTACGTTTAACATGTATTATGGAGGCTTACATTCTTCGTGAGTAGAGGAAAGCAACCCCTCCCCCATCCCCACGACAAAAGAAAAAATTAGGTAAAACATCGGTCATAAAAAAATAATCCAAATTTTTATTTTGTAATATTAAATTTGCTGGAAGAGACGATTCTCTACATGCAGAAATATTTTATTTAAATATGGAAAAATCCAAGTAACCAAAATGTAAGACATAATCTTTAAAATTAATCCTTGTTATGAAATTCCCCAAATGCTTGATTATGTCAAAGTAAATTGTTATTGTGCTAATATAAATTTGCAGATTGCACTCGCCCGCATCGTGCCACTGGTTGTTTCAATGTGTACATGTGAACTTAATACCTTCGTTAATAACCAGATAGCTATCATAGTCACCCCGTAGAGCTCGATACACTCTCGACACTCGCCAGATGTCATCAGGGCCGGGTTAAGGGAATTGGAGGCCCTAGGCGAAGTGAATTTGGTACCCCTAAATGTAATCGAAAAATGAAATATATATATATGGAAAAATTCTTGTGCCATTTCCCCACTAATGATGAGACTAAACAGAGGACTTGGTGGCTGTTTAGTTTGCCCATGCATAAAGCCAGCTCTGCGTGACTTATAGACAATCGGAATTAAAGTGACCTAAATCACTAATAAATCATTATGAATCATAGACTTCATACCTACCATACTGACAATCAGGACCAAACCAGCCGAAGTCACAAAACGAATCATTTTGACATTGGCCGTTTTCATTACAGTTTTTATCACTGCAGTGACACATGTACTGACAGTTTGGGCCGAACCAACCACTTTCACACGCTGTTTATGAAAAATTTATATATATGATTATAATATAAGACATGTTTATTTGTGAGAAAACCTAAAGGTTTAACAAATCAAATAATATTGAAAGTATAACAAATATTTAGAAATTTAGTTTAAAAATATGCAGGGATGAACATTAGAAATTTTATCGAAACGTGATTTATCATAGGATTTTTAATCACTTTTTTATTAACTTGCTATCCGTCTCGTTTGTCTGTCCACTAAATTTCAATTTTTCCAACGTAAAATTTAACCACTTCTGGTTATTCTACAGATGTCAAAATTTTTTAAACACCGATAGATCTTGGATGACAATGCATTGTGTTACAAGTACATATCGATCGAATGTACCGTAATGGAATGAATGCGTTTTCTTGTATACTTTTATATAGCCCATACTCAAAGTTACTTCAGCAATGTTTTACTTTATGCTGTGGACATTCACGTGACCGCATCCCGGTGGTATTTAAAAGTTGGGCTGGCGCTTATGAGGTGTTTAGTATTGTGAGGAATTTAGGGCGGTTAGGGCGTTGCGTATGTTTGGCTTTTGAGGTGCCGCTGGACTAACGGGCGAGTCCAGATGACCAGAGGTGCGAAGGACATAGGATCAGCGAAAGAGGCTTTGAAGACGGTAGTTGTAGGTAGATGACAGGAGCCGACGAGGAATGGGGGGATTACTGAACATTACGTCAAACCAACCCACCCCGTCTTACCTAGGGGTGGTACAAGATGATTGACAGTTGACTTTCGGACGGTTGGGGTTGGGAGTCTGGGGGCGGAGCCTGGAATGGACTAACGCTCGGACTGAGACTGACAGACGCACACACGGGAGAGAGAGACACGCAGGGAGGGACAAGATGTTAGGGTGTATAGGTAGATAGACGCAAGTTTTAGAGAGATGTACGAATAATGAATGTACAGAAGTTAAGTGATTAAAAGTAATTAATTGTACATTCTGCCTTGGTGTTCAGTGTTTTAAGAATTATTAACAAAGTGTGTGAAGAGCAGAATAACAGTGAGAGTAGATAAGGATAGTTAAACATAGAACAACCAAAGGAACTTCACAAGTTAACCATATAACAACTAGGGATCTTCACAGTATAAACAAAATAGAGATAAAAACACATAATTTAAATAAAACACATTTTTTTATAAGTGGACTAAAAAGACATTAGTACATTGATTTAATGTGACTAAAAAGTGGGGCGGGTGCTTTAAATTCCCATTCTTATTGAGAAATACTCTACAAAGATAGATGTTTGGTAGAAAAATTAAAGATTTATAATTTAGAGGGCAAAAGAGAATTTTTTAAGTGAGAGAATGTGTGAACTGCTTATATCAATCTCATAAGCGCCCGCCCACGTTTTTATTCATATTAAATCTATGTACTTGAACTTATAACTTTTATTATATTTTCTTATTTTAAATAATGGACTCTATTATTTAAAAAATATTATTTTGTTATTTCAATTTTTACTTCCGTATCTTACCAACTTGACATTCTGACAAGTCTGTCTTGTTCGTGCAGCCTTGTAAACATCTGCCACTGTCCCTGGCACACGAGTACCCATAGCACATACTTGGACACCTCTCTAGACAGTTTAATCCCCAGTAGCCCGGAGCACATTCTATAACATATAACATTCTATAATGGGTTCCAAAATTAAATGGCATATACAATATTGCACAAAAGTCAAAGGTCATTAGTAGTAGAAGACTCATTCAGTTCGACTGAAAATTACAAATTGCTTTGTATAAGTATTCATCATACCATCAGTTGTGGATCTTCTGCAAGGCTCAGAATAAATGTTGTTTGTATTGAATTTAAAGTTTAGTGACACAAAGAATTAAAAAAAAAGAGTCTATTTGTATAAAAAATAAGATGGCTGTTGCTTGAAATATGTTTTTTTAATAGCTACATTATCCTAAACTGATTTTTCTTTTGATAAATCAACTTGTATTCTTATGTAATACTGTTTTGAAAATGGCTAGCAAAGTGTACTGTACGGGAATAAACTTTTTTGTGGAGACAATTAAAAAAAAAAGTTCTTTATATTTGTATAAAATTTGTATTTCTTTTCTTTTCATTTTTTTATATAAAACATTAAAATTGTAATTCTTCTTTGAAAGAGAAAATGTAAAGTATATTTAAAAAAACAAAATACGCATGCTATTACAAAATTATCAACCCAGTTACTGTAAAAATAATTTCATACATAAAATACTGACCTTGATCACAACTTTCACCATAGTACCTAGAGGCGCATCCAGAGGAACACCCTCCAGTCATCACAAGACACGCCTCACTTGTATCTGAACATTGACATCTCTTGTTACATTCTGGACCATACCAGCCAGATGGACATGACGAATCTGTTTACCAACATTTTGAAAGTTGACAACATGGAAGACAAGAATGTCACTGACATTCTGAAATATTTGTACTTTATATGAACGATGTAACGTTTTCATTTTTATACATGTCTATTGCTAATTGAAATACACGTTTCTTTATGCTGTTGATAACGACTTTTGTGTCATTCAAAAACTATTTTCTTTATCAAACATAGATAGCTGGCAAAAGTCAAATACTGTTCACTGTTATTTTTTTTAATTTTCCCACAAAGAGAAAATTGACTTAAAAGAATTTAAAACTGATCCAGGAATAGTTTCTTATTGGTTGTATTGCATGTTATTGAAATTAATATCTGGTGCCAGAAGTCCCACTCTTACACTTTCTGAACACCAAGAAGGGCAACACATGCAAAGGAGATTAAAGAAAGTTAATATTTCTCAGTGATTTTTTAAAATGCTTTAAGGTTTAACTGAAATTAGAGAAAATATAATGAACACTCTAAATGATTTTAAAAATAAAACAGAGTTAAAACAACAAAACAAGCACGTTCTAAGACAATAATGGTTCACATTTTAATACCTCCATATATTTCAACCTCACATAAAGTTAAATATCCAGTCGGCAGCGTAACTTTGACAAGAATGGCTGGCTCCAGTGGTTTGGGAAACGTTATTGTGTACACTTCTTTAATTGACACATTTGTATCTGTGTATTTGAACAACTGGAGGGAATTATTATTGTAGACCTCTAGAGAGAATCCGGCTAAGCGTTCTGAAAAACCTTTACAGAAAAATAAGATGGAAGGTTCATTTTGTTTTTCATTTACATCCTCTCATTTATGTTTACAAATTATTTTCAGACTTGGATTAAAGGATTTTATCTTATCTTATCTGTTACAGACGCTCCTACTATACATAATTTTTGCGTCTTACGATTATCTATGAATGGTTGGTGATGATTTACCAGCGTTTCTCGGACACAACTGTGGCCCATTTAATAACACAAATTTCTCATCAGAAAATATATAAAAAAACACATTAGCCTTGTAAAATCTAGTTATCTTTTTTAATCTTTCTGTTGGCCGTAAGTGGGAATCAATTGAGGCCCAATTAGCCGACAAGTAATGTAAAGCAACAAAACTCTTTGTGTACTTTATTGCCCATAGCTTATATTTACCGTGCAAATTTGAAGGTGAAACTGGTTCATGTCTGTTGTAAATAAAAGCTCTATCGATGTGTTGACAAACTTGAAATGTTAACACCCAGAATGGATTTGCCTCCGTTTCGGTATGTGAACAGCTCCCATTACTAAATGTGCTGTTTTTATTCCCGTTCACGGCTCGGTCTGCAGTGGCATTTGCTAACGTCGACGATTGTTCTGGTTTTTGTTTTAATTCAACATTTCGACCTAAAAGAAGAAAAAGGATATTCGTTCAATGGTGGGAAAAGCTCAATCTATGTAGAATTAGACCATCTCAGTTTTCAAAATTCTTTTGTAATACATGGGATTAGAAACTAGTACCAACACAACCATTAAATTTTTTTTTCAATTTTATTTTCCATACATTTTTAAAAATAATTAACTTGTATGTTTATTTTTTATAGAAAAAATAATTGCCATGAAAATTCTAGATAAATATCGCATTTTTTAAAAACAAAATAGTTCTATATTACTAATGTATCACTTTACAATTAGGTAATAAAATAAAATTTACTAATTAATTTCTCTATGTATATAGGGAAGATCTCATGTTTGTTATTAATCAGTAAATTGTGCCGCTATATTTTAATGAGTATTGCTCTTCCATCAAAAGTCTACTTACCCCCGCTTACATGTATGGAACATACCGATGACCTTTCACCCCATGCTAGAACTATTTGTGTCACTGTGGTGTTCATGGTACAGTAAACATCTCGAACTTATCCCCCAGATAAAACTGTCTTCTCTTTTAAACATTCTCCAAATGTCCCAGCTGTGCTATTTCCCCTGAAACGTATTCCCATAATTTCTTGTCGATAACCTGCCGATTCAGTCATTATAATGATACATTTTTATATTGAACAAAATTTATTATGTAATTTATTTCAGAACAGAATGTTGAAATTAGACTATAAAGTCATCTTTTAAGATGAGGGAGATCTGTAGGATGTAATTTACAAAATACTCCGCAATTCTGTGCTCAACATATTCTTTTGAATAATAATGAATTACATAGAGGATACACAAAAGATACAGTTAATCCACATTTCATGTATGTAACTTTTTATATCGGTTTGAAAATTAAGATCGATTGTCGAGCTTCATTATCACAAGTTGATAAAATTTGTAATAAATTTCGACAGTTTCTTCAACTTGTTATTCTATTGAGAATCTTAGATAATTCGACTTAATTTATTTATAAACAAGGCTATTTAATATTCATGTGTGTTACCACCACAGATCAGCTCCAACCCTTAATAAACCCCATGAATATAACCCTTAGTGATTGTTGTTGGACAGGTTTTATTATATAAGGCACGTTTCTCTTTACCCGATTCTCCTTCTACGATTCTTATCCAGGACAATGGGTACGACGTGTTCCACATAACTGTGATAGATTCAATGCTCAAGATACACGACTCATCATCTCCGTCTGTCAACAGTGAAGAACTGTGATAACTTGGTTTTGTTGTTATCTTGGCCTCCACAGATAAATCTTCTGTGTAATTGATAGCATTCGTTGAAAATATTATCAAAGATTAAACTGAGTGGCTCTTAAATATAAATGAACATATAAAATTAGACTTTGCTTTATTTGACGAGGCCTTATACTTTTTTTTAAATTTAAAAATTATATGTTATGACTCAGTGAAACACTGTTGAACATTTTAGCATATACAAATGTATTCATAGTTTTGGAAAAAACAATTCGAAAAAGCATGTTAATAGTTTGAAGGTCATTAAGAAAAATAAACCATCAATTCATGTGTAAAAATGCCAAAACTTGTATTTTAAAAACATAAGTACAGTTGAACCTCGGTATACGTCCTTAATCCCTTCCATATCCTCGTATGAATAAGAAATTTGACATATACAAAAACGTATTTTTTTCTATAAAAATAGAGGGGAAATTAATAATCCATTCCCATGAAAATCCTGTTGGGTTTAACTAGGGCTAATACTGATTACATTTTGTTCAATTAATCTGGAATAATTAATCGATTAAATTCAGATAGTTATATTTTATATAACGTCGTTATATTTTATATAACGCATGTATAGATCCTGTTAAGTCACGATTCATTATTTCGCAAAATCGGTTAGGTCGCATTAATTTCATGGCTCCTAAGATTATGGGAGCAAATTCGCTCTGTTATGCAAGAAATACGGAATAAAAACCTTTTTGTTTATGCATGCCTGTTTAAATAAATACTTATAATATAATGGCAAGTCTGTAAGTGACAAAATTTACAAAATAAATAATGAAATTGAATTTTCGAAAATACAATGTCCAAAAATTTTAATCGAATTTTTATCCATTAAAATTTTTAGCGATTAATCGATAAATGAATCATTTACTTTCGCTGCCCTATAAAATACATATTATTCATCTGTAAACAATGTTGTATAAATAATTTAAACACTGCATAATACTAAAATATAGATTTAAAAAGAACACAGACGAATTTTTTTCCGTTATCCTATTTCCAGTTCAAAGGCAATTTTTCAAGATGCTGCATGTCCCGAGTCTTTGTTTTGTAATCGATTTTAACCACTTCGCAAAATGTCCCATTTCATAAAGTCTTTGTTTTTCCACAATCGGAGAAAGAAGAAATCGTCGTTCGGTCTTCTGCAACTAATTCCAAGACGCTTGAGAAAAGCGCGGTGTCATTATACGCGATGTGTCATTTTGACTCACAGGAGCCGCCCATTAATGACGCTACGCACAGAGAGGAGGAGGTGACGGGGCCACACATTTTGTAACGAGGTAAGGAGGAAACATGACGTCACATCAAAACACGCAACTTTAAATAAATGGTCCACTAATATTTAAATAAAAAACTTAAAAGACAATAAAGTATTTGGAACAAGCTCATGTAAAATAGATAATACGGGTTTTATTCCGGGTGGGGGAGGGCAGCTTTGTAGCGTCCTGTTTTAATTGGGTCTAACTTTTTGTGACAAGATGTGACGAGGGTGGAGGGGGGGTAGGCTTCAAAAATTTGAATGAAGCACGCAAATAGTATTCAAAATAAAAGTCACATGCCAAATATAACATTTTGTCTAGTTTCTTGTGATTGTTTTAAAATATAAGGATACAATAAAATAATTTTAAAGTAACCAAATGAATAGCAGTGAATCTATAAATATAATTGACCAGAACAAGCACAAAACGATTTCAAATAAGCATGACCCTCACATCAAAGTTTATGTCGGCAAGCTAGGGTGTTGCAGGTTGGGGGGCATTAAACTTTTCTTTTGAAATTATTTAAAAGTTATTTTTCTTCACAAACTTAAAGAAGAAATAACGATTATGAACAGCTATTTAAGAATATTAAAGGAAAAATAAATGGCGATTTTGAGAAAAGATGAGGGCAAATGCAGAAGATGCTAAAATATTTTAGGAACTTTGATGGAAAAGTGATTTTTAAAAAATCTGAACATCAAAAAAACAAAACGAAAACAACATAATAAATATACAAACTGTAGACAGCTGAAAATGTCAGTGTAAGTTATGAGAGTGGGTGGTTAAAAATAGGTCTGGGTATATGTTAATCACAATCGGAAAATTAATAAATTTAAAACAAACAATTATTCTTAACAATAACTAATCATAATCATTTTTTGATTAGTTGTTGTAAAGAATAATAGATTGTTTTAAATGTATCGGCTCTAGATTTATGCATACATGATAGTAACTTAATGTTCGATAGAAGCAAATAAATAGATTTCTCAGAAGTTAGAATTAATGTCCACTCCATAAACGGATCATCTTAAATATATATTTTTTCAAACTATCCTATTAGATAGGAAGTTCACGTTTTCATTTCTATTATTAAATATTTGCTGGAATAAAAATTAATTGCTTTCAAAGTAATCATGTTTATGCTTAACCAGCTTTACTTCCATATCTGGGCGTTAAAACCTTTCTGGTATCGACGAAGTTCGTTGCTAAAGAGGTTTTACTTTACCAGAAAATATGAATCAAAACATACACAGCTTGCTGATAAGGAAAAAAAAAGAACTTCTCTTAACTATATTGCTAACTAAATATAAATATTAAAAGAGCTTCCTAGAAAAGACAGAAAATCCAGCACACTTTCATTGTTAAAAACTCTTAATAAAATTCATAAATAAGCGTAGGACACAATAATCTTCTGTGTGGAAGGATCTCTGTAATGTGTGATATAAATTTATATATATAAATGTGTGTATGTGATGTTTATGTGTGTTGTTTGTGTGTGTTATACAAACCAAAAACAAACTTACTGTATTGACATTGCGGACCAAACCATCCCATCATGCACTTGTCGTCGTCAGGACAGTCTCCATTACTTGAGCAGATTCCCTTGTCACAATGACACAGATACTGACAATTTGATCCAAACCATCCTTGTTGACACGCTAACAAATGGGAAACAATATCACACTTTGAAGGCATTTTCATTTTATTCTCTCACTATGTTAATAAGATTGATCATTGTGCGTACAGGTAGGGCACTTTTCTAAAAAATAAAGTACAGTTGTTTACACCGGTGCATTTCTTCAATCTGTTGCGGTATTTTCTTTGAACATTTTCTGTTACAGAGTCTAACCACGGTAGGGTGTGTTGACATTTATCAGTCAAACCTTAAAAGAAACCTCAGTGTTTTCTCGCTCTGGACTTATAAAATTGTAAACTCATCAATGGTTAAATTTTATTCATGCTTTGTATTCTTTTCTAATAAAACGTAATACCTATATAAATTCGACATATGCATATGATATTGGAAGTAATCTATAAAAAGGTGACACCAAAAGGTAAACATTTTGTATGCTACCTTATTGGCACTGACGAACTGGTAGGAGGTCTATGTGGTAAGTTGTGAGGATTGACACCATGGTCTACCGCACTGGGTGACAGCAACCCTATTCACGCTTCTGATATAAAGTACTGGCCTAATTTATTTATATTGAATATATATAAATGCCTACGAGGTGATTAAAGTATAAGAACCATGTCTATTTTTTTGAAAATGAAGTATTTGTTTTTATTTTAAGATTAACATCAAAGATTGAGTGGACGGCCACAAATCATATACATTTTAGACATGTGCAGAAGAGACCTGAAGACAGCAAACATCGACATTTCAAATTTGGAGAACTTCGCAGAGGAATGGTCTACATGGCGAGACATCATGAAGAAGGGATAATGTGGAGACGAAGATCGAAACAGGGCGACAATAGCTGGAAAAAAAAAGCAAAGAGGAAGCTCATGTAACACTGCTGCACATTCATTCATGGGTGTGCATGCAGCAGAGACTGCCACTCGAGGCTCTGTCTCATCAGCCACACTAAGAGCAGTAATCTTCAAGGTTAAATCTATCGTCTCTTGCAGACGGAAACATGCCACACGTACATACGTATACATAGAATGAATAGTACAATAAATCTCGCCCAAGCCGACTTTCACAACAGCGTGGGATACTCTTTGTTAACCTAACTGTGCAAAGTTACTAATGTTTTATATCAATACGTTAATTTAATGTCCCTTATACACTCACAATGCATTGCATTCGGCTCTGGGAAACCCACACTCTTACACCCTGGGTTATGCTACACTCACACACTGCTGCTGTCAGACAGCCTAAGGTTATCTTAACATTTAATTCAGAAGGGAACATTTGTTTTGTTTGTTGTGTTCGTCACAACTGTCACATAGTGACATCAAAGTTTACAATGACCTTCATCAAAACCAGATCAAAACACAACTCCTATTTTACTGGACATGACTAAAAGAAAATATGGGGTTCCATTTGCTATTCTACTTAAAACCGTTTTGAGCACAAAAGCATGACATTCATCACTTATTGCAGCTAGAAGTTCAAACTGTTCTGCACAACCCTTTTCACTAAGATATCCGACAGTCTACTCCACTTTCCCTACAATTTAACATTAATATCTTAGCATAATTTTTTTTTAATTCCCTGTCCATTGTCCAACATTTTTGTGTCTTTCGCACTTATCAGCCCGTTGAAGAAATGTTGCAATAGCTGATAATCACCCCACTGCAAAGTGATCGAAATTTAAAAAAATATAATGCAAAGATTTGTATCTCTCAGCATCAATACCAAATATATGTCTCAAAAATTTACTAATATTTAAACTTAATACATTATTCGTTCGTCCGTCGAATCGACGAGGACCACTTTAGTCATCCGAGGGTTGCTGAGACTTGTTTTGCCTATGTGTGCGCAGATGGCTGACAAGGCCGATCCTGGCACGGAAAGTTCGGGAACAGAAGGGACATTGGATGAGTTGATTGTCTCCTGGAGGGTTGACAGCACGGGCCTTTTGGGCTTGCCTCTTCTTTTCTACGGCGTTAATCCTGTTTGCCTCGCATGTCCTGGCACCTTCATGGATGGATTGGCGCCAGGTGGACCGGTCCAACGCAGCTTCCTCCCACGTGTCTGGGTTTATTGCAAACGCTTTCAGAGACGCTTTCAATGTGTCTTTAAAGCGTTTCTTTTGTCCACCATGGGACCGCTGGCCATGCTGGAGCTCGCCATAGAAGAGTCTCTTTGGTAGTCTTCATTTGGCATTCGGGTTAGGTGCCCTGCCCAGCGAAGCTGTGACTGCATCAGGAGGGTGAAGATGCTGGGGAGGCCAGCTCTGATTAGTACCGTGGTGTCTGGAGTTTTGTCCTGCCACTTTATGCCCAGAATCTTCCTGAGGCTTGTTGTGTGAAAGTGGTTCAGCTTTTTAGCATGGCGTTGATATACGGTCCATGTTTCGCATGCACAAAGCAGTGTAGGGAGCACAACTGCCCTATATGCTTCACTTTGGTCTGGATGGTAATGCTTCTTCTGTTCCAGACATTTGGGTACAACCTGCCAAAAGTAGAGCTGGCCCTGGCAATTCTGACATTCACTTCGTCATCGATGGTGACATTTTGTGACAGTGTGCTGCCTAGGTATGTGAAGCGTTTCACTGCAATGAGTTTCTGGTTGTTGACAGTGATGATGGGCTCAACATAAGGCTTTCCAGGTGCGGGTTGATAAAGGACTTCAGTCTTCTTTGTGTTGTCAGACCAAAGTTAGTGCAGGCGCTGGAGAACAGGCTAACACTGCGTTTTATGTCATCCTCTGAGGCAGTATTGAGGGCACAATCGTCTGCAAAGAGCAGGTCCCTGATTGTGTCTGTCCTGACCTTGTTTTTTGCCTGAAGCCTCTGAAGGTTGAACAGTTTGCCATCCGTACGGTACCTCAGCTTAACACCAACATCTTCGTTTCTGAAGGCCTCTGTCAGCATGGCAGAAAACATGATGCTGAATAGCGTTGGAGCCAGGACGCATCCCGGCTTGA
Organism: Radix auricularia; assembly: GCA_002072015.1. NCBI lineage: Eukaryota > Metazoa > Mollusca > Gastropoda > Lymnaeidae > Radix > Radix auricularia. Next base: position 41,975 of record MUZC01000481.1, read on the forward strand.
CACCGTTTGTGACAGGAAAAGGGTCAGATGACTCTCCTCTGTCCTGGACTCTGGCCTGCATGCCTTCGTGGAATTGTTGAACCAAGGAAATGAATTTGCTTGGGCAAACATACTTCTCCATGATCTTCCACAAACCCTCTCTGCCAACTGTGTCGAATGCCTTGGTTAGGTCAACATAGGTGGAGAAAAGTTCAGAGTTCTGCTCCTGGCATTTCTCTTGTAGTTGCCTGGCAGCAAAATCATGTCGATGGTTCCTCACTCTCTTCGGAAGCCACACTGGCTTTCAGGCATGAGTCCTTGGTCAAGATGAGCTGTGAGGCGGTTTAGCAGGCTTCTGGCTAGGATCTTTCCTGCGATAGAAAGCAGGGATATGCCTCTGTGGTTGTCACAAACCAGTCTATTTCCCTATCCTTTATAAAGATGTACAATGTATGCATCTTTGAAATCCTGCGGGATCCTCTCTTACTCCCATATCAAGAGAAATAGCTGGTGGAGCCTTTCAGTTAGGGCTGGTACCCCTTCCTTGTATACCTCAGCTGGTATGGCATCTGAACCAAGTGCTTTGCCACTTGAAAGTAGACAGATTGCTTTCTGGGTCTCGAGCAAGGTTGGTGGGTCACCCAGTGCCTTGTTTGTTGGCACATGGGGGAGACGATTGATGGCTTCTTCATTGATTGCCGATGGGCGATTAAGGATGTTGTTAAAATGTTCAGCCCGCCTCTCCAAGATCTTCCCTTTGTCCGAGATGAGCGTGTTGCCGTCTTCGCTGAGAAGTGGATTTGAGCCTGAGGACGTTGGGCCATACACTTCTCTCAAGGCTTCGTAGAAGTGCTTATAATCACGCCTGTCTGCATAGCATTGGATCTCATCAGCTTTTTTTCTGAGCCAATCGTCCTGCATCTGACGGAGTTTCTGCTGTACAATTCTACGTATGTTGTTGAATGCTTCTCTCCTTGAAGTGGATTTTGGGTTATTGAGGTAGGCTTGGTGGAGTTGTTGTTTCTCATCCAGTAACTGCTTGATGACTTCGCAATTCTCGTCAAACCAGTCCTTATTTTTTCTGGTCTGGGGCCCCAGGGTCTCTGTAGCTGAGGTGTAAATCAGCTCTCTAAGCGTTGTCCAATCTGCCTCCACGTTCTGGTTTTCCGGATAGGTGGATCTTAAGCGCTCCTCCAGAGCAATCACGAATGACTGCTTGCCACTGGTGGTCTTCAGCTTGGCAACATTCAGCCGTTTGGGGGCCTTCTTCCCTTGCGGACGCCGTTTAGGCTGAATACGAATGTTGAGCTTGGAGAGGATGAGGCGATGGTCTGTCCAGCATTCAGCACCGCACATGGACTTGGTCACTCTTACATCCTGTCTGTCCTTCTTCCTAACGATGACATAGTCAATAAGATGCCAGTGCTTCGAGCGGGGATGCATCCATGATGTCCTATTGCGGGTAGGGAGCCGGAAGATCGTGTTGGTGATTAGCAGTTCATGTTCAGCACAAGTCTGAAGCAGAAGAAGGCCATTGCTGTTGCATTGGCCCACTCCATGGTGTCCAAGTACTACCTCCCAGGCACAGTAGTTCTTGCCAACTCTTGCGTTGAAGTCACCTAGCAAGATGAGCGTGTCCTCCTTTGGAACGTCGGCAATGAGTGCGTGAAGTTCTTCGTAAAACTTTGCCTTGACTTCATCTAGGTTGGTCTAGGTTGGGGCGTATGCACTGATGATGGTGACATGCTTTTTACCAGCTAACAATGGAAGTTTCATTGTCATGAGCCTGTCATTCAGTCCCTTGGGTAGTCCTGTCATTTTTCCGACAAGGGTTGTCCTCACCGCAAAGCCAACTCCTGCTTCACGCCGCTCCTCGTTGGGTCTGCCACTCCAGAAGAATGTGTAGCCGGAGCCTTTTTCACAGAGCTCACCTTCGCCCGCAAGCCTTGTCTCGCTCAGGGCTGCGATGTCTATGTTATACCTGGCGAGTTCTTTACCAATCAGGGCTGTTTCCTCTGAGGTCTATTTGCATCATCTCTGTCCAGGAGGGGCGCACATTCCATGCGCCCAATGTGAGAGGAACTATCCTCAATTTCTTTTGTATATTTCGACCGCTAGTATAGGGTCCCCACCAGCCGCGGTAAGCTGGCTAGGGAAGGCTGGAGCAGGCAATGTTTAGGGCACCTTTTCTAGCCCCTTCCTCATGCCATGGAGGTGAGCAGTGCATTCCTAAAAAGGGCTGCTCAGTCACCCAGGGGGCTGCCGGACTCCACCTCTGCTCCGTGTCGGTGAAAAACGACCCAATGCCCTGGGCCGCCTGTGTGCAGGGTCGCGGCTACGGCTCCGAGTGTACCCACACCTGCCGCTTCGTCGCTTGCCTGTCGCCACAGGACTTGGTGGTGAGGTGAGTTATGGGATGGGATGGATGAAAAAAGTGACTTGCGTGGTGACTTGGATTTAAGTGAGAAAGAGTTGCGCAGTTCGTCGATTTCACTCTCTCGCCCGAGACCATCATGATCCAGAGGCACGACAGAGTCGAGACGGCTGGTGATGGAGACGGGTGCAGTGGATGGCCATGATGTCCTGTCTGTCTTGTCATGCCCTTAGCGTTCCACCACACTTTGCTGAGACTCGCCTTCTTGACCGTTGACCATCTAGTGGTTCCTCCGCTCAGTCCATCGAGTCCAGTCTTCACGTGCACAGGTAGACATACCTAGGTCACCGAGGGTTTGAGACCCACGGCTACCCTCACCAGGTTTAGCCAGCCAGTCGAAGCTGTTGTCCGGTGTGTGGCCACTGCGCACGCTACAGTTTCTAGGAGCCACTGGTGAGAGCTGAGTGCCAAGAGTGGGAGAACTACCCCCTAGAGAGTACGACGTGTCCCCCCACCAGAGGTACTACCCCTCCTTAGCACCCCATACACGCCCTAATACATTATATTGAATAAACAAGATTCTGTTACTTAGAATGTTTTATCCTCTGTCCTCTTTACGCTACATAGATCTATCATTTCTTCCCGTTTCGTCGATGTCTATTGTATTTCAAGTGCTCTTTGCTTTTCTTTTCTTCAACTCCACATCACTCAAACCCCAATCTTCTCTTTTAATGCGATACACCATATCGGAGCTGTAAATGTTTTTCATCAAATAATTCATCAGCACCAGAGCGACTAAGTAACACATAGCGAAAGAAACAGAATTTTTAATTGCACCAGCAACAAACTTGGCGAGATAGAAATTTACTATAGATTTCACGTAAATGAAAATAAAATCTTGCACGATGCCTAGCGTTGTGTAGTGTGAGTTTTCCTATAGCTAAATAATTTTAAATCATATGCAGTTCTAAGCGATTATGTTTTCATATAATTATATATATATACATACATTACATATTTCCTACCTTCAATGTCTTTCAAAAGACAGCCAAAGAAAGAAATCATTAAAACATGTATTACCCTCATGGCGATAAAGTATTGTAATTTTTAAGGAATGCAAAATAATTTTAAGAAGTGATTACAAGCGCACACATATATAAAAAACAACAACACATATGTTTATATTTTCATTAGAGCTTATTACAGCTTTAATTTCTCATCAATCAAACCCACTAAGTCAGTATACAAATTATCGCTAGTTGTATCACTCTAAGTGAACTATTTGTTACTGTTGATAAGATAATATTTTCACAATGACCCGACTTTCACTACTGATAAGATATAGGAAGTATACAATATTTCTGATAAACTTAAATCACGGTTTTATTTCGTAGAAGATACAAAAACATCTCGGAATCAAGAGGTAAATTATTAATGGATTATTAAGGACCTGCGTTTAATATTAAAATATTGTATTTATCATTGGGAAAAGAAAGGTCTTAAATAGTTAAAATTGTAGAGAAAACATTATATCATCCATTAAAAAGATAGAAAGACAAAAATCTTCTGAACGGTATTGTATAATAAAGTAAAAGTTGAACTTTAATGAAAGTAAACATTTTTCTGCTGGAATGAAAATCTGCTACCATATGTTTAAGTACACTCCAAAAGGCATGACACCGTAAGGCCTACCCTAATAAACTTGAAAATATCTTGTGTTTTTGTTGATTAATGAAGTGACTCGACGATTACTTTCTTATCAGTTCAATATGAGACAAGTTTTAAAAGTTGATTATTTTCTTGTTACTGTTCATTAAAAACAATACAGAACTACTCGTGGAGTATTGCGAATGGAAGTGAAATCATAAGATTACTATTCAAGCGACAACATTCAACACATATGGGGTCACAGGTCTAATAGACTCGGAAACGGTATTTGTTAAATAAAATCTAAGAGAAAAATTACCATCTGTCTTAAGACACTGTATGCCTTTCTCTAATGATACATTATGATTTTTTAATGCATTTGAAAAGATTTATAGCGTCTAAATTTTAAATTCTCAATCAAGTTAATCATTAAACAAATGTATACATATTTTATGTTTATTTTAAGATATAGAAGAAGTAAATAAAAAGCTGCAGCAGTTATGTATTTTTGTATAAGATACATAGAAAGTATAGAAAATTATTTGTATGCTTCCATATATCTTTAAACAAAAATGTTTTAAAAGCCTAAACTAAATTATCAGTAATTTTAAAATTTTAAAACTAAATTACTCTTATTGTTTGTTTTTTCAAAGGTATTCAAAAAATAATGTTAAATGTTTTGCTATTAGATAAATATAAATACAAAAGGCGGCGTGATAGCGAAGTCAACATTGCGCTCGCCTCTCAAGCTGTGAAAGGGGTGAGGTGTGCGCAATCAAGCTCACGCAAAGCCAAAATAAGAATGATGAATGACTATCGCTAATAAGTCCTCCGCTAACTTGGAAAGGAGATGGGCGCCGCCAAGGTCTACCAAGCCCCGAGAAATTTCTAATGGAAACTTTACAACGCCTTACGATACAAGGTTATGGGACACACAAATGATATAGCTAACAAAATATCCATATACGATTATTTTTCATAACATTATATTTGCTTGAATAGAAATTAATTAAAAAGAAACATTCTTGCTTCAAAATAAAAAATCTAAACATATATAAATACATTAAATTTAAGACTGACAGTGTCAAAATATTTAAATTAAGATATCAACCAACATTTATAGATTTTTTTCTTTGAGACACCGAAACTATCTAAAGCCGCTTTTTGTGTAGATTGGTTTAACATTGAATAAAAATATAAATAAAAAGTCTGAAACAGGTGGTTGCTTCTGTCTATTAAAGTTTATTTATGAAACATGAAAAATATCCTCATTAAATATACATTCTTGCAATTTTGTTTTCATAATTTAAAAAAAAAACCGCTGCATTGCCTGAATAAACAATTTATTATTTTCAATAATCAATTCAAATTTTAAATATTAAAAAACATAATCGAAAATACAAAATTTTAAATATGAGCAGAGACGGGAGATGTGTTAAAGAGAATTGTCTACATAAATGTTTTAATAGCAGTCTCCACTTGTAATGTTGCACAAATGTGTACAGTGTATGCTGCACCTCTCACGACAATCTACACCCCTTGTTCCATCGGGACAAACTGAAATAATGGAAAGAAATCACGGGTTTAAAATGTATAGAGTTTGTAATGACAAGAGAAGACAGTAATTTCAACCATCCAAAATAAAGTTTTAAGAATTATACAGTTACTGGGGGAAATATATATA
>MUZC01000481.1:49498-66408 GCA_002072015.1 Radix auricularia
TGGGGGGGGGGGTATATTTTTATTAGAAAAATTATTATGATAGATCTCAAGCCGCTGAAAGTAAGATGAAACGAAAAGTCGAGTAAATGTGTCTATCCAATTGTCAAGGTAGTAATTTTTTTTTATTAACAAAATTAATAAGATGATTATTGATAAAAAGGCCCACTTTGAGTAAATTTAAGCATGTGTGTTAATTTTAAACACTCAACAAATCAGGAATTGGTTTACTTTTTCTTACAATATTCCTGGCAGGCCATTAGGCTGTAAGGTCTACTGAGTCGCTGAAGGGTGTTAAAGGTTAAAAGATATAGTCTAACACAACACTTACGTTTTTTGTTTCTGAAATTGTTAGCCGTTAAGAACACACACTAAAGTTTGAAGTATTATTGATTTTTAAAATTGTCTAAATAGTTTTGTATGATCACTTATAGTAATATTTATTAAAGGAGGTATTAAAAAAAATTTAAAAATTTAAAAAAATATGGTTCTTGTATTAGCTGCTTAATATTATAAATTACATTTTAAAACGAAAGGAAAAACACTCTTTATTGTTCAAACATAAATATTTTTATTTTTAAAAAAAAGTTTCAATATACTGTAACAATTCAATAAATAAATAATATTTACCACCATAAATCTCCACTTCACAGAGTGCAACGAATCGTTCAAACGTATGTAGAGCGTCGGTAGCGGTAGGCTCAATAGTGACATGTTATGGGATCCTGGTCCATTGGTGATACCAATATGTTGTATATATGTTGTTGGTGTTTCAGAGTTATGTCAGATTGATTGAATTCATAAATGATGTTACCTTTTGAACTTGTAATTTTAAATGTATGCAGTCCTCCGGGGCAACATTGGGTGTCTTAAGTGAAAAAAATTACATTATATTGATTAACTAAAAAACCGGTACACAGTATTTAATTTTTAAAACAGAAAATTCATCCATAATTTACTCGAAAAATATATGATTACACATATATATATATATGAAATCATATATTTTTCGAGTAAATTATGGATGAATTTTCTGTTTTAAAAATATATATATTATAAATATATATATAATATTTGAAAAATGGATTACAAATTTACTTGAGCTAGGTAATTCAGACTGAATGTCATAAAATTGTTGATGAACGAGCCACTAGAAAAGTTATGCGTACCATTTGGCTCAAAATTATTGTAAATAACGATTCTGTTTACGAGCTGAGGTATTTGAAATGTTAATGTCCAGAATGGATTTGGGTCTTCAACATTAGTACGAGTACAACTTCCGGAGTTGAATGAGCTAAGAGTTGAGACGTCAACAGCGTTCAAAGCCTGGGTCAGATTAAATGCCATCTTGGTATAGGTGGAAGATTGATAGGCATACTGTCGTAGGGCTACATTTCTACCTGAAAAATAAATACGTTTGTCAAATACTATTTCTTCAACTTAAGAATATATAATGTTAAAAACACTAAAACATTGCTAATCTGGTGTGATTGCAATGAGTGAAAACTCAGTGAACCTAATCTTACATTAGGATAAAAGCTTTGTCATTTAGAGCTACCGCTCAGGTATTCGATTTAAACTCATCGTGATATTCTACACTTCCCTTCGCAGCAAAACATAATAAATGAAACCGTGACGCCTACCAAATCACCCTTAAAAAGGTAGCACACATTAAAATATAATTTAAAATAGTTTTCAAAGTATGTTTCAATGAACGTTAATAACCTCTGGCGAAAAAAACCAAAAGTTTTTTCTCAACTGGACTAAAAGGTATGTCTATCACTATATCACTATATTTATTTATGAAATGACATGAATTCATTTTAATGGGAAGGTGAGGTGTTGATAATAATTATATAACATAATTTTACATCTATGACTTACCTCCGCTTACATAGACAGAACACACGGAACGTTTATCATTCAGATGAATCATTAATTGACTTATAAAGACAGGAACGTCACAGTAAAAGTCCGTTGTCCTTTTGTCAATAAAATCTTTTCTCAGATGAAAACAGTTTAATAATAGTCCTTCGCCTGAATGTTCCCTAAATTGTAACACGACACTTTCGTGATAATCTGTCAAAATAAAAAAAAAACAAAATGTTTGGTGAAGGCATTTACAGCTTGGCTCAAAACCGAAACCGTAAAAGTTTTTATAAGACTTTCACGATGCATTAAATTATCTTATCTTCTTATATGTTACAGACGCTCCTTCTGTACAGAAGATTATTGCGTCTTACGTATTTCTATGGTTTGTGTTTAGTCCCGTATTCTTACTAGAGTTTTAAATGATGATAAAGTGTTGACTTTCCTGGTTTCTTCAGGCAACTCAATCCACGCCCGAATACCGGACGGAAAGAAAGAAAACGTGTATGTGTTTGTTCTTGCATATGGAATATGAAAGTTGTTTTTATCTTTATGTCTATTTGAGGGTTGTATTAAGTTATCTTTGTGTTGTATTTCTAAATTAGAATTAATTTCCTTATAAATAATTACAGATTTACTCTTGGTTCTTTTATCCTCCAGTGTTTCAAGGTTTAATGATTTTACTAATGGTGTTACTCTTGTCAGTTTTGAATATTCTCCAGTAATGAATCTGGCAGCTCTTTTTTGGATTTGTTATAACTTATCAATATTTTCTTTGGTGGATGGGTCCCATTCAGAAGATGCATATGCTAGTATAGGTCTCACCAGGGTTAGGTAGCATTTTAGTTTTATATCTTTGTTGCATTTGTAAAAAGTTTCTTTTTATAAAGCCTAAGGTTTTTAAAAAAATTTTAATAACTTCATTGACATGGGGGCTCCAAGATGGTTTCTCATTTATTATGACTCGTAAATTTTAGTTTGGGTTAGTTCTTTTCCATGAATAAAGTACTTTGAAATTATTTGTTTCTTTTTCTTTGTTACTCTTAGTAGTTGACATTTTTCTGGGTGAAAGGACATACTCCAGTTAGTTTCCCATTTTATTAATTCATCTAAGTCTTTTTGTAAAATTTTGCTATCTTGTTCTGACTTGATTGTTCTATAGATTATACAATCATCAGCAAATAACCTAACTTTAGTTCCTGTTGAGATATTGTTGGATAAGTCATTTATATAAATTAAAAATAGTAAGGGACCTAGGACAGTTTCTTGTGGAACTTCTGAGTTAACCTTTATTGGTGTAGATTTATATCCATTAATTATTACAGTTTGCTCCCTACCCAGTAGGAAATCCAGTGATGTAAGGGACCTGAGATTCCAAAGTATTTAAGTTTTTTAAGTAAACTAAGGTGGTGAACTTAGTCAAATGCTTTTGAGAAGTCTAGTAATATTGTATCTATTTGATCATTATTATCTAAGCCTTTTGATAGATCTTCTATTAGACCTATCAATTGTGTTTCACATGAACTGTTCTTCCTAAAGCCATGTTGGTGTGGGCATTTGGCATTATATTAGTCAAGGTGGTTAACTATAAATTGTTTTTACATTGATATAATCCAAATATATTTTTATAAAGCACATTTATTTTTTTCCAAATTCTGAAATCTTTCTCAACACATGTTAATGAAATATGACACTCTCACCCTAAATTGCAAATGTTTTTTTTTAAGGGAAATTTTGAAAATTCTATAATGCATTTATAGATCTAATACATTTTAGGTGCTGGTTTAGTTGAAAGGAGGTTTAATTTTTAAAGAAAAATACGAAATAAAAAAAAAAGAAAATTTAGACATTCCGCAAGCTAAAAGCTTACAAATACAGCAACATTGTTTTTGAATTCCCACCCAGAAAAACGTGTAAATTCGTAAAATATTTATATTTTTTAAAAAAGGCTAAAAGTAATTTCCTAACAGAAGATATTATTGCGTTTTGTTTACAAAAATGTTTACTTGTTTTCTTGCATATAATTTTCTCTCTTCATTCATAAAACCCATTTGTAATTATCTTTGTTTTAGGGGCCGTCCATAAATGACATCACGCTCCTAGGTGGGGAAGGGGGTTCACACTTTTGTGACAACGCGTGATGAGGGGGGAGGGGGTTGAAGAAACGTGACGTCACATCAAAAGGTTAACTTTTCGGTGGTCTAAGGAGTAGCGCTTTAGACTGCTGAACGGTGGGAAGAACCTCTGTCACGGGTTCAAACCACGTTACTGGCTTGGCCCACGGGGCATTGTGCTAGCCACACAATCCCCCGCTCGTTAGTGGTGGCTTATATAACTTGTGAACGCTACCTCACTTGCCCTAGAGTCCGCCATGGACTGAAAAAGGGGTTATTTTTTTTTTTTTTTATTTTTAAACTTCCACTGAAATAGTTGCTTGCTTAAATTTTATTTGATGATTTTTTAATCAGTGCTTCTCAAAGTGCCGGTCGATAAGCCATCAAACGCCGGTTGGCTTAAGTTATCAAGACATTAAAATAAAATCTTATTATAATCCTTAAGTTTGAGAACGGACGAGAGAACATATGAAATTGTAACCCTGCGTCGTTTGATGTTGACATCAAAGCATTTGTGATGTAACCGCAACGTTGTTAGGTTCACTCACAGCAAAACTGGTGAGTTTTCAAACATCACAAGTATCAAAGCAAAAGATCTGAATAGCATTATGAGTAGATATTTTAAGTCAAAACGACACGGTGTATCCAATTTTTTTATATTTTTTGGGGGCGGGGTGGTGGGGGTTTGATGGGAATGAATCTATTTGATACACATATAAACGTTTTAAGTTTGATATAACTATTGGATTCAATTTTGGTCAAACGCCCCTGGCAATTCTAAATATAATGATAAATGTGCCCGTTAAAAATTAGCCAAAGTATTCATTAACTTTATTGACTGCATCGATTTATTGACAACGCAATTCAAGTAAGCATAACTTTTCTTCTGAGCTGAGTTTTTTTAGGCATTAATTTTAAATATGACAGAAAGGATACTTGATACAGTCATGTCATGTGGATTAAGATTATTGTTACTCGTCTCAATATAAAAGCAAGTAGGGTGGATTTAGGTGTCTTCATATAGTACGAAGGTAAGAAATCTACATAGTTGTCAAATTTAACAAAAGCATTTTCCTGGAAGGAACCGATTCAATAGTGGGCATATGTTCAAAGCGTACACGTACACATGACGTATTTAATATATCTAGTGGATTGTAGTGGATGTTATATGTCCCAAATGAGTCTACATTACCCACAAGAATTCCCTTTTGAGTCCAAATGGAGTAATTTACCTCTGTTCGCTGACCTCTTTCTTACGGGAAGCTCGTCAGTCAAATGAGGGATTTAATGAAATACATATTAAACATATTATTTTTAAATATTTTTTTTCTAAACAAATTAAAGAAGTTAACCGTAATGATTAATAGTCGATGTTTAATTTGTATGCGTTAAAATAAAATATAATCTGAGGATCATATTTCGTTTTTTGAAGACCGGTTAAAAGTTTTTAAAAAACGGACCAGTTCAAAAGGATACCTAAAAATTAAAATTATGAAGTTAACATAATGGTTATCCAAAAATGAGCGGATTCTAGCCAATTTTAGGCTATATTCCCACAATGATTCAGCATTACCCCCAAGAGTCCCTTTTTACCCCAAATGAGATAATTTATCACTGTTTACCGACCCCTTGGTTAGACAGTCCGATAGCGGTAGCCATGTATTTTTTATTAGTTTATAAACTCCACAAGAGAATGCAATAATTTAAACACGCCTTGGCAATTGGTGACACATATTTACAACTCGTGTGTGACGTACGTGCAATTCTGAGGGGAAAAGAAAAAACCCCAAAACCCCCAAATCAACAATAACAACAACAACAACAAAATTTAAAAAAAAACCACAAAAAAACAAAAACAACAAAATTTTGAGCTTCGGAGTAAAAAGTTATGATAATATTGGATATTTTATTAATGTCATAGTATTTTTCAGTCTTCAACTTGCAGGCATAACTATTTTGCGACGCACAAGATGACACCTTACTTTCCTGCACAATGTGGGGTTCGTACAGTACTCGCCTTATTCCTCTTAATTACAGCGCATACTTAATAATTTGTTGAAAACATGAGATGTGATATCAATGTGGTAATTTTAGATCTAATGCCTTTGTTTTGCATATACTGAGCATGAAAACTGTCATTATAAGATCGAAATTGATTTGAGGAATTGTCTTGTATCTATATATTCTAGGTTTGTCAATAATGCAATGATCCTTGTAACATCAATAGTCACATTCGCGAGCTTAATCACGAAGGTTAATCACATCAAATGTTTTTTGACATTACGCTGCATTGTTCTTTAGCTGTCTTGCTATGCCTTGACAACTAAACAATTTTTTTTTAAAATGTAATTTATAAAACAAGGCGAATTCATGCACAATATTATGGCTTTAAGCCATGTAGGGGCTCATTTTGCTATCAAATCAGTACAGAGAAAATCATGCCAAAACGGGAAACGAATGCACCGGTATCTGGTGAAAAGGAAAAAATTCTTCCGGTCATCTACTACGAAAAAGTTTGAGAAGCAATGGCCTACAATTTATTTAATGTCGATTTACAAAGCTTCACTCGTGTTACTATAATACAATGTAGACCTACGCTAAATAAATACTTAAATGACAAAAAAGTGATTTTAAACATACCGAATTTCAAATAGAAAATAAGATTGTTGCTTTTTTGTGTTTGTGTTTTTTTTTTTGGGGGGGAGGGGGGTCAAAGATTTGTGACGTATTATTGGAAGGGAGGTCGACGACTTTGTGACGACGCGTGACGAGGGTGGGGGAGGGGGTAAAAAATCTGCGAAAATTGCGAGAAGTCATTTATGGACGGCCCCTTATTTGCTTGGAGCATTATCTATGAATGGATTCCAGCACCAAAGAAATGAGCAGTATTATAATTAACTAATGAATAGAGTTTCAATCAAATATAAATTGGGTTCGTCCTTGAATGACGTAACGCGATTTTGGAAAATTATCCCTCTACTTAATTGGAACTTTTATTTAAAGTTGCTCTATTTGATGTGACGTCTCAGTTCTTAAACACCCCCCATCCCCCAAATCGCGAATAGGCACTTTCCTGCCTTTGGATGCTTGACGTCATTTATGGACGCTCACGTTGAACAAAAAAAAAAATTGTTTGTTACCATATATTAAAAGCGAATATAAACATGTTAAACATTGGTCCAGAGTAGAGTAATGGATTTTACTCACAGTTTGGTATGTGAAAAGTATATAAGCTACTTTAAATTTTTTTTAATAATAATAAAATTACCTGGTTCAAGGACGATAAGTCGTAGCCAAGTAAAAGTAATAAGAGTTGTCCATTCTATGACGATTGAAGCTAGATTGAGAACACATGACTCATCATTTCCATCGTAAATTAGGAACGCATTGTGTTGTGGCGTAGTCAGGTACCCTTTGGTTATTAAGTCCTCTGTATGATCGGGAAAATTATTGTCAGTTGTTAAATATAGTTTTTTTTTATTTTGCAGGATTTTTAAATTATTAATTTATTTATCTGTTTGCTATGATTTGTTTTTGTAGTAAACTTCCGTGCAGGTTTTTGACATAACTGATTTTAAATCATATCACTCATTGGGTTTCTTTAAATGTATTCATTTTACTGAGATAATTGCTACGCACGACGGGCCTGCTAGTTTGTAATAGTAAGATAATTTAAAGATGCGCATTTTGATGTGACTTCATAGTTCTTTCAATCTAAATCATAATATATATATTTTTCAATATCTTTTAATCATAATGGAAATAAATTGTTAAACGCTAACGAAAATAAAGATTTTGGGACCTCGGACCCAATTGAATTGGCATTAGGGGTTCAAAGTAGTATGGTATTTAAAAAGGGGCTAAATGGTATTTATGTACTAAGTTTCGCCAAGACACATTCATTTTACTAGTAGATAATGCTTCACCTAATTTTAATATGGCTCATATTAGAAAAAAAAACAGTTAGTGCCACCGGAAGCCCATCAGTGTCATGTTCAAAATATTTTTTTCACACAAACCATTCTGGAAGCATACACAGCAATTTCCTAAAATATTTTTGTGATCGGATGAAAGGTTCAGTCACCTATATAGGCACATGACTTAGATAAACAGACGTTCCTGAAGATAATTGCGTGATAATAACCATGACGGATTATCTGTTGGCAAGTGATGCAGCGGTCACAGGCCACGGCTACGAGGGTTCCACGCATCGCCCAGCCGCCTAACTATTGTTAGGTACCCATTCGGAGCGGGATGACTCAGGGACGCCCTAGGCCCCGGGAACAAATCCTGGCCTTCGCATTGATTCGAACTCGTTACCATCGTGTCACATACATACATGCATACTTTGATTTCTATATATATATATATTAAATTATATATATATACATATATATAATCATTAATTTAAAGTATATCTCAATCATATTTTTTCCAAATACAATTTCAAGGGGGAAAAATTAGTTTACTTATGGTACTGACAAGCAGGACCAAACCAGCCGAACTCGCAATAAAAATCATTGACACATAGACCATTTTCATCGCAGTCATTATTTGTGCAATGACATTTAAACTTACAGTTTGCACCGAACCAGCCCTTTTCACATGCTTAAAAACAAAGAAAAGAGAGTGATTGTAGACATTTGAATATGCAGCGGTCAAAAAGTGTTTTATTGCTATTGAAATAAAATATATAATATCCGGCATCCTTCCGTCTCGCGAGACGATGGTGCATCACCGTTGGGTTGGGTTGCATTTCCTCGAGTGACTGTGCAGTCCTATCCTTGAGTGACAGTCTTTGCCACAGTTTTTACACACGAGTTCTGTGCTTCCAAATGTTTTGGCCTTTCTCCTAGCTCTTCTGTCTGCAGCCTCCTCCATTCTTCGCTCCTCGGCTACTATCACGCCCTCTTTGACAACTGTGCGCCACGTAGATCGGTCTTCTGCCTTACACTCCCAGTCACTTGTATGTATTTTGGCTGCTTTCATGTCCCTTTGACAGACATCTTTAAATCGCAAGCGTGGGCGACCTGTTTTCCTCTTTCCTGAAGCAAGTTCACCATATAGGAGGTCCTTCGGGATGCGGCCGGGGCTCATTCTTTTGACATGTCCTAGCCACCTCAGGCGTCTTTCACTAAGAATTGAGAACATGCTTTGGGTATTGGCACGCGTTAGTACCTCACTATTAGGTACTTTTTCTTGCCATTTAATACCAAGGATGCGGCGCAAGCATCTCAAATGGAAGCTGTTAAGCTTACGCTCTTGTGATGTATAAGTGGTCCATGTCTCGCTCCCATATAGTAGTGTACTGATGACACAGGCTCGATAGACGCACAGTTTGGTTTTCTCCGTTAGCTTGGTGTTTTGCCAGACCCGCTTATTTAGTTTAGCCATTGTTGCGGCTGCCTTGCCAATTCTGCTGTTTATTTCTTCTTCAATGGACAGTGTATTGGAGACCTTGGATCCCAAGTAGGTGAAGCTGTCCACAACCTCCAAGTTTTCATTATCGATATTTATGGTAGGAGGAGGTCGAGTGTCTTGGGCCATGATGTTTGTCTTTTTCAAGCTGATTTGCAGACCAAATTCTTTGCAGGCATTGGAGAAGCTTGACACGAGTTGTTGCAAACCAGATTCTGTATGTGCTGTTAGTGCCGCATCATCCGCAAATAGTAGCTCTCGAATTAGGACATCCGTCGTTTTGGTCTTGGCTCGGAGGCGGGCAGTGTTGAAAAGTCCTCCATCAGCTCTGGTATGTAACCAGATTCCCTCACTGCTATCCTTGAATGCGTATCGAAGAAGTACAGAGAAGAATATTGCGAAGAGTGTTGGTGCGAGTACACAACCTTGTTTAACTCCGCTGCTGACAGGGAAGGCCTCTGACTTAGCTCCATCGAACTGTACTGTGCCAAGCATATTTTCATGGAACTGTCTGATGATGGCAAGTAGGTGAGGGGGACATCCAATTTTTGCCAGTATTTGGAATAGCCCGTTGCGACTGACTAAGTCGAAGGCTTTTGTAAGGTCCACAAATGCAATGTATAGTGGCATCTGCTGCTCTCTGCATTTTTCCTGGAGCTGTCGTATGGAGAACACCATGTCTATGGTAGACCGACCGGACCGGAAACCACACTGAGATTCTGGATAGACGCGGGATGCTAGGCTTTGTAAACGTTTTAGTATAACGCGGGCAAAGGTCTTTCCTACAATACTAAGGAGTGAAATGCCGCGATAATTATTGCAATCACTCCTATCACCTTTGTTTTTATATAGTGTCACTATATTTGCATCCTTTAGGTCTTGGGGGATGTAGCCCTGTTCCCAGCAGAGGGACAGAATCTCGTGCAATGGTTGGAGTAAAGCTGTCTTGCCACTCTTTAGAACCTCTGGTGGTATTCCATCATTCCCAGGCGCTTTTCCACAAGCTAGACTGTCAATTGCTTTGCTCAGCTCTTCCTGTGTGGGCACGACATCAAGTTCTTCCATGAGTGGCATATCTGGGATGTCATCTAGAGCGGTGCTGGAGACTGTGGTAACTGTTGAATACAATTCCAGATAATGCTCAACCCACCGTTTTAGCTGTGCTGCCTGGTCTTGAATAATTTCTCCATTTTTGGACTTTAGGGGAGCAGCTTTTGACGTCAAGGGGCCCGTTGCCTTTTTGATGTTTTCGTACATGACTTTTGCATTGCCCATGTCTGCAGCTGATTGTATACTGGAACAGAGCTTAAGCCAGTAGGTATTGACACATTTACGTGCAACCTTTTGGGCAAGTGACTTAGCTGTTTTTAAAGCATGCAAATTGTCAGGTGTAGGCTTTTCCTTGTAAGCCATAAGAGCTTTCCTTTTTGCTTCAGTGACGGGTTTCATCTCGTCCCAATGTTCATCAAACCAGTCCGTGTTTTTGTGAGATTTTTTGCCAAAGGCTTGTATTGCGGATGTATAGATTGTGTCTCTCAGTTGCGTCCATTTGGAGTCAATGGTGACGCATGGGGACATCTTTGAGAGACTTTCCTTCACCTTGTCTTTGAACAGCTGCGCTATCGCAGGGTCTTTCATGCAGGAGGTATTGATGCGTGGACTTCCCTTTTTCTTTGTGTGGTACGAGTTTTTCCTCATTATTCGTACTTTGCTGGCGACAAGGGAATGATCCGTGTCACAGTCGGCACTGTGATAGCTGCGAGTGAGTAGGACGCTAGCTAGTTGTGCACGCCTGGTGATAATGAGGTCCAGCTGGTGCCATTGGTGGGATCGAGGGTGTCTCCAAGATACTTGATGTATATCCTTGCACTTGAAGAAAGTGTTGGTCACACACAAGCCTCGTGAGCAGCACAATTCCAGAAGCCTTTGTCCATTTTCATTTAACTTTCCTCTTCCAAATAGTCCAAGGCAGGTGGGCCAGGCTTCGTGGTCGCTCCCCACTCTAGCATTGAAATCTCCTAGGAGATAGATTGCCTCGTCTTTGTGGATGCCGGCTATTGCCTGGTCTAACGCTCCATAGAACTGGTCCTTCTCTTCCGGAGTTGAATAGAGTGTTGGGGCATACACACTAAGAATGTTTGCTGGGCCCGCAGTTGTTCTGAGTCTTAGAGTGAGGATCCTCTCCGTGCCTGATGACGGTGGTTCAATGGATGGTAGAAGAGTGTTTTTAACAGCGAAACCCACACCATGCTGTCTAGGTTCGTCTTTCGGTCTGCCTTGCCAGTGAACCAATATTACACCTATTTAATATGTAAGCGTTAACACTCTTCTACTTTGATGAAAAGTGTGGAGATCATTCTCAAGACGAAGCAAGTGATATAATCTCATAACAAACTCTAATAATTTATTTTATCATTTAATCCTTTCTTCTAGCATTCCCTGCGGTCGGTATCTTTTTCCACACTGTGCCAAAATAGTTGTTTATTAGCTAATTATAAATTTATTATTCTCCCTTTCACTGGTGCTAATTTTTATGTACACTATAAAAAGCTGTTTAAAAAATGTAAAATATTACATGTATATAAACGTTAAACATACTGGTAGTATTAATAAATATTTCAATAATTGATCACACATTTTCCTTTCAAAGTTTTCAAACGGCTCAAAATCTCTATCAGCATTTGCATCAGTTTATGCGAATGGAGGAGTGCCCTGCAGGTTAGTACTGTAAATGTATTGCTTTATTGCAGTAGTGGGCAAATTTTAAAAGCTAGGAAAAAAAACAGTTCTTGAAATGTTAATGGGCTGCACCTAAGAAAAATGAAAATTGATTTTTTTCATATTTGCTACAAGCTTTTGGTGACAATAGAGCCCTGTAGCAGGCTGCAGGTGGCCAGCAAGTATCAGTTTGCCCACCCCCACTTAAGTGACAGATAGTTTCTTTTGACAGTCAAAATTCTACAAAATATATTTTTCTGTTTAAGGCCTGCACCAATAATGTATGATGTTATTACGTAATTATAAATGTGTATTTTATAAAGTTCTTATTTCTTAAGTTCTTAGGGGGGCGCGGTGGTCAAAGTGTTAGTGCGCTGCGGTACAAAAACAATTCTAAAATAAAAATAAAAATCGGTCACGGGTTCAAACCCCGGTTCTGGCACCCCTACGGGTAGATGATGCTCGTTAAAACCTTGGCTGGTAGTTCATCTAGGAGAAGGAAACTCCGAATACAAATCCTCCGCTGCCTTGCGGCTATACCTGCCTTGCGGGAAAGGCTAAGGGAGTAAACCCTGAAAGAAAATCAGGAATTGGAGCACCTACAGGCGGTCTATACATAAGACTTATGTACATACCGGCAGCTCCTGCGACGCCAATGGCAGCCAAGCTGCATCGACGCAAGTCGTTCCCTTGGTTACACCATTGACGTGGAGAGGGGGGATATGCTGTATGGGCAGCAGCTAATTCTCCATAATACCCGCCCAGGCTTGCATCACCTCTGGAGAGGACACTCCAGCGTCGCCGCAAGGTGTCGACAAAACACGGGAAGCAGCAGTTACCGGTTATAAGCCAAAGCTCAATTGACGTAGAGCTAGGCGCCAGGGGCTGCTTCCGACGGTGGGAGAGACTACCAATGTCTCACTGGACAGCTACCGCCCGCCTCAAACTGGGCAGCCCCCAGTCAAATAGGTGCTATCCCGTCATGGCCTGCCTTCTCCACTGGGTGCGTGGAGATTAGAGTACCACTCAACAAGTGGGCCACTAAGCCCTGCACCAAGAAATACAAAAAAAGAAAAAGAAGACCCCAGCTCTTCGAATCGCTAGCTGGAACGTGAGGACTATGTGTCCCGGCATCACTGATGATCTGCAGTCCATAAACGACACACGGAAGACAGGAATAATCGATAGAGAACTTAAAAGGCTAAAGATTGACATAGCATGCCTTCAGGAGACCAGGCTCCCAGACAACGGTTCACTCAAAGAGGCCAATTACACCTTCTTCTGGCAAGGCAAAATATATAATATAAGTCTGAATATCATTCTCACACTTACCAACAACGCATTCCGGGTAAGCAATATCCTGTAAACAGCCCTGTAAGCAGTGCCCAGTTATCCTATTACAAGATTGACCATAACACAGACTTGGACACCTCTCAAGGCAGTTCTTATCCCAGTAGCCGGGGAAACATTCTGGACAATATAAATTTGAACACAAATGTAGCGTGCCTTTATTAGTTTATAACTTGACTAATATAACAATCGTTTATCTTAAAAAATTCAAGTCAAACGAAAGCCCCATGTTTTTAATGCTAAATTTTTAATAGAGTAAAATTTGAAAGGAAAATATACAAGCCTTTAACTGTAAGCGTCGTTATAAATTATGACAATAGCATCTTAATAATAGAAACAAGGAATTAAAATATCTTACATAAAAATGATTGTAATTGATTATAGCATGATTTTTTTAAAAAAATCACCTTCATCGCAACTTTCACCATAGTAACCAGGGGCGCATCCAGAAGAACAACCTCCAGTCATCACAAGACACGCCTCACTTGTATCTGAACATCGACATCTCTTGTTACATTCTGGACCATACCAGCCAGCTGGACATGATGAGTCTAAACATATCATAGCAATTACGTATTACACTATTTGAAAAAAAAATGTCATGTTAACAATGTTGTTTTTGAGAACATAAATTGAATCCAGTTCAAAGAATAATTATTTAATTAAAATAAATGCAATATTTAAAATTAAATTTATGAATAACTATTTTAATTCATCGCAAATTACTTAAATAAAAAGGGGGTATCATTTATAATCACTACAGTTATTCTGAATCAAGGGTACTACGAACAATATTTTTTTTATAAATTAATTTGTGTACTTTCGTGTTCACATGCGTGCGTGTGTGTGTCACCAAAATGAGGGGTGAGACTGCAACCAGGCTTATAACAAACGTAAAAGGAAAAGACACTTTCATTGGCTCTTTGGATTTCACACAGCTAAGTTTATTTTTTATTTTTATATTCGTTTTATTTGTGTATTGTATGTCCGTTGAAAAAGGCTCTTTGCCGAAACGTTTGCTGTTTTGTTACGTCCCGTCAGACTAACCCTTACCTTGTTTACGTCTTTTCCCATTTACGTGTGTGTGTCTCTGTCTTAATTTGAGTCACCTCTACAATACCAAAGAAGGGTACAGTAACGTTCTAAATTATAGATTTTCTTAGGCCTACTTCTACAAGTGAATTCAGCGGTAATAAAATTATAATGTTACGACAAATATTTGTTCTGTTTGAGTTTGAAAATGTTTTTACTTTAATTCTTCATTTATTCAATTTTTCTATCTTAACATACTTTTTTTAAAAACTCAACTGAAACAAAAACTGATTGGAATTATTCTCAAACATCTTATTGATAAGAGGTGCAACTCTTTTATCAGGGTTATTTTATGTTTATAATCCACAAATGTTAACGTTAAACTTTCGTAGTTTTGAACCGAACAATTCTCTAAAAAATACTATATAAATAAAAGCAATTACCTAATTCAACTCCTAAACGATGGAAACAATGTACTATAAAAAATAATTTTGTTCAACCTAACCAACCAACAAAACACACACACACCTCCGTAAATTTCCACTTCAGCCAATGACAAATTATCTTTCGTTGGTAATGTTATTTTGATTAGTGAAACTGACTGTAAAGGTTTCGTTAATGGCACAAAGTATATTGATTCAGCTTTAGGATCTTTGTCTGTAAACCTGAAGATCTGAGTCAAGTTTTGATCAAAGACGTCCATTGAGAATCCTAGAAGACGTGCGGGAGAATCATAAAATTAAAAAAACGTCATTATCAATGAATGTAAAGTAAATAAAGTATTTTTTTTTCGCCTGATACCATCGCAGAAGTGTACTCAACAACTTTCGAAAATTTCAAAAGTCTACCTACTCGGTAAATTTGAGAATTAGTTATGAGTGAGTTTTTTTAATATAAGAAAAAACAACATTTGGGCCCCCGGCCCCCGATAAGCGGGAAGTTTAAAATTTGTTTTTGCAAATAAGCGTTAGGAGACTGTACTTAACAACTTCCCAAAGTTTCATTCTTCTACCTACACGGGAAATAGTCGAATGGAGAATTTCAGTATTTATATAGCGTATATTAGTACAAAAAAACCCTACATATGGGCCCCTGCTCCCCGTGAGTGTGAAGTTTAAAATTCTGTCTTGCAAAATATCGTCGAGGTAGCGTACTTAACAACTTGCCAAAGTTTCATACTTCTACCTATCCATAAAATAATATAGTTAGTGATTTTCAGTTTATATATATATTTTGTTTTAGGAAAAAAAACTACATTTGGGCCCCCGGCTCCCAGAAAGTGATAATTTAAATATTTTTTTCTTCTGTTACCACTGCGGAAGTGTACTAAACAATTTCCTAAAATTTCATGCTTCTGCCTACTCGTGAAATAGAAAAATTGTTGATTTTCATTTTTTATATAGCTCAATTTAGGAAAAAAAAGTTTTTGGGCCCCCAGCGCCCATGAGTGTGAATTTATGGAACGAAACCTATTTAAGAACCTTCCCCATATGACTGTGTGTACGTTTACAAAATTTCACTTGACTGGTTGTCTGGATTTTGAGGTATTAGGGAACAGACAGACAGATGGACAGCAAATGCGTCTTTTATGTATTTAAGATATATATATATATATATTAAAACAATACTTAAGTAGTATGAAAGTTTGTCAATGAAATTGTACTGACAACTTTGACACTAATAGCGCCAAGCTCTATCTGTGCGTGTAAGGTGTATGTGATAATCCCTACACTACGAATCACATGTTATTCTGTGAAGGAACAACGCAAGTAAACGCAAGAACCACTGTTGCCCCTCTCTTCACCACCCCGCTTGCCAAACCATAAACTGGTCGACCCCAGCGACCCGTCATTCGTCATGCTGATTTGCATGTTCTCGTTTTCGTTAACTATATATAGAGATTTATTTTTTTATAAATCCGATAACTTTCTAATTCTCAGCCTAATTACTGTAATTATTTAGATTTCTTTGCTGCTTTGTTTTACGTCATGGTTTAAAAAAAGACCACAAACACTTACCGTACTGACATCCGGGACCAAACCAGCCTTGTTGACATGTTGACCCTTCCTGACACGGTCCATCAACCATACAGTTGTTGTCAGTACAGTGACACACATAAAGACAACGTGATCCAAACCATCCACTTAAGCAGGCTGGATAACGAGGATAACATACTAGATATTTAGGTTATACCAATAACTAATTCGTGATTTTTTGTCTATTGGTTTTTATTTAATTATTTTAAATTTTAAGGGTTAACATTTGTGTCAATATTATCTATCTATCTATCTATCTATCTATCTATCTATCTATCTATCTATCTATCTATCTATCTATCTATCTATCTATCTATCTATCTATCTATCTATCTATCTATCCATCCATCCATCCATCCATCCATCCATCCATCCA
>MUZC01000481.1:66508-90049 GCA_002072015.1 Radix auricularia
TGTCTGTCTGTCTGTCTGTCTGTCTGTCTGTCTGTCTGTCTGTCTGTCTGTCTGTCTGTCTGTCTGTCTATCTATCTATCTATTTATCATTTATCTCTCTCTCTATTTATATATATATATATGTATGTATATATATATATATATGTATGTATATGTGTATGTGTATGTATAATGTATATATGTATATATGTATATAAAGAGATGGAGTGGGTATTACATAAAAGGCTTATCTTCTATTGTTTTAGTATATTTAACAACAGCAAAATTTAATATGATTAAAAATTATGTATGTTTTAACTTTGTTAATAAAATATTTTATTTTAATTTTTTGTAAAATATACACTAAAATAAGAAAAAAAAACTTTGTAGTTAAAAAGAGTTACGCATGAAAACAAAAGTAAACTAAAATAATACATTTAAAATCGCAAACAATCCTAATTATTATTAAGATACATACCACTTTCACACTTAGAGCCTTCGTAACCAATTTTGCAGTTATAACAGTCTCCAGTCAAAGTGTTACACTCATTGTTGAGACAATTTGTCGGACATTTGAAAAAACAATTATGGCCGTAAGAATGTTTACCACAAGCTGTTAAAGACAGTTAAATTATGCACCTTTCATTAATTCAACTTGTCCTATTTTGGTTTAAATTTAAAAGGTTATTTCAAAATACAACATAGAAAAGAGGCATCACCAGGTGATGCGGGGGTAGTTTACCAGACTCGCTGACAACATAACAAGGGGGAACACCAACATGTAAAATGAAGCTTGTTCCTGCTATGTGGCACCAGCAGAATCGGGGAAGTTTAGAGGGTAGTAGTGACGAACCTATGGCACGCGTTCCACATTCGACACGCGTTCCAAATTCGGCACGCACAGCTTTATCAGTCAGCACGCGACTAAAATATTACTTCATTTCTCTAATTAGCTAAGCCAAACCCCTATTTTGGGGTTTCATCAAAGTTTGACCACTTTAAGTAAGTGGATTTTTGTTGGATTGCGGACATGCTGTCGCAAAAATGTTTTCCACTACTGCTATAGGCTAATTTGTAAGGGGTAGTCACCATGAGCTAACCATAAGATTACACCAACCTGGTGACACATCTGACAATGACGTTTTTTACTATATACATTTTATTAAATTACATATGCGCCTCTAAATAAAGTTCTTTTTCCTAAAATAAATATTTATTTAATTTTCGGAACCATACATCAAGTGATGAGGATTTCAAATAATGATTGCAAGGTTAACACACTGAATTTCCTGTTATCCTCATTTCATGTTCATGTTAAAGGTTTTCAAAACAACGTTTAATCTAAAGAGGCAATAGTAGGAATAAAATGTTAATGCCCTAAAACTTAAAACTAAAGTGACATTTTTTATAATTAAAACGCAACTTACCAGTGTGACATTTCGGAGGGTCACTGAAACCCAAGCAACCTTCGAAACAATCTCCATTTGTTGAATTGCAGACACTGTCATAGCACGACTCGTTGCATGTTTGGATGCAATGTACTCCCAAAGACCTCTGGGGCATGCTTAAAACAATTAATAATTAATTATTTTAATCACTTTACTTTTTTTTTTTTTTTCAAATTTAGGAAGTAAATATGAACATGTTTTTTTATAGAATTAAAAAAAATATATATATAGTTATACTAGCAACAAAGCCCGTCCAAGTATGAGAATAAGTGGTGTGGGGTGACCTGTGAAGTTTATGCTAGGACTTCACAACATCCACATGGGCTGACTCCAAAATGACAATGAAACATCACCAGTCGTCATTTCAACCAAAGGATTTGTCCAGAGACCCTACCTCACCACCACTTTGGTTTATTGATAGAACTGATTTCTTTACAGGCAATACATGTCTATAATGTTAAAAATACTATAAATTTTAGTTAAAATAAATAACCCGTAAAAACAAAGTTTTTATTATATATCCAAACGCGAACTGCTTAAAATGACATATTGGAAAAATACTGTACCAAAAATAACTCGTTTTGAATGTCCGCATACATTAGTTCAATAGAGAAGTGAGATTTAATTTTTCTCCGCTTGTGATTGGCTGAAGAATTTCAAGCGACCAATAGGTTATCTACGCCAGCACAGACAACTGCCTTTTATTGTTATTAAACATATATACAATGGTACCTCGAGATACAAAATAATCTGTTCCGTGGTGGCTTTTGCATTTTGGTTCTTTTGTATATCAAACAAAGATTTACCAGTAAAATAATTAACCGTTCCAAGCCATACAGAAACAACACTAATCAATGTAACATATCATAGTAAACTATAGACAAAAAATTAGGTTCCTTCTTTTCCTTAAAAGCGCAGATTATGAAACAGATAAAACATATTAATTATTAATATAACAATGAAAACAATAAAATACATGAAAAATAATATTTATACAAATGTAAACTTTTATCTATCGAGTGAGGCGGTTTAATTATTAATTTCTTTGAAGCCATGGCCATAAAAGAGCCAACGATTTTCAAAAGGCTTCCTGAAAATATTCACTAATTTAGGACACCAACAACAAACGAACTGCACTGAAAATAAAAACATGCATGTCACGCACGAACACAGCAATACATTTGGGGTTTGCCGATAGGAAAGTAGAACTGTTTGCGCCACGCTGAATGACACCACGTTATTTCCAGTGTTGTAATCTCTGCTGTTTTGTTTCGTATCTTGTTTTTTTTATTTTTTTTATTTTTTTTATTATTTTTTTTTTTGTAGGAACAAATAATTCTTTCAGGGGCCTACCGTATCTTGAGTTTTTAAGATTATGAAGTTTTCTTATTTAGAATTGCAACTGTTTATATCTTTGGGAAAAATATTTTTAATGTGACATTTGACTTAAAACTAGATGAGGTGTAGGTGCCACTACTAATTTGAACTTGAACTATCCCTTAACCCGACGCTGGGTCGTTGGGGCACCATTTTGAGCTGCGCACTAACTCATGCCAAGTGTCACGGTTCTGAGCTGCCTTCTGGGAATCGCTAAATGAAAGGCCGGTCCACTCTTTGATGTTGTCCTCCCAACTCTTCCTTGGTCTGCCTCTTCTCCTTCTTCCCTGGACTGTGCCTTGCAATATCGTCTTTGAGAGACCTCCAGATCTTGACACGTGTCCGTACCATCGTAGTTTCCTCTTTTTAATTGAGGTGAGAAGGTCCTCGTAAGGGCCAATGACAGCACTTATTTTGTCGCGGACCGCTTTGTTCGTGATGTGCGCCGCGTAGGGGATGTTTAATACCTTTCGAAAACATCTCATCTCAAGCGCACTAATTCTTTTTTGGAGGTCTGCGGTGAGCGTCCAAGCCTCACAACCATAGAGGAAGTCTTCCACTACTAATTTACAATCTTAATTTGTTTTGTTTTTTCGAGTGGTTGTTTAGGGAACAATGCATTTGTGCTAAAACACGTTTTTTTCTGAGTTGTAATAGGAACAAAAATTTTATTTGTTTATGAAAGTTCATTACCCTTGCGACAGTCCTCTCCTTGATATCCAACAGCACATCCAGACTGACACCCCCCAGTTGCCACAAAGCATGTCTCTGTGTTATTTGCGCAGTTACAAGTATTCTCACATTCTCGGCCAAACGTACCTGGATCACACAAAGAGTCTGTAGAGTGAAATTTTTTAATTGGTTAAAGTATTGAGCTTTTGAGAATGAGAGACTCACAATGTCATTGGTTATGTTACAGGCAGCGTTTTAAATGTGTGATTTAAAGATAATTGTTAAGTCAAATTTAAACTTATTTTTATAAATATTTATTGTATTAATCTTAGAGCTGTAGAAGTTAATGATTAATTAATCTATTAATCATTAAAATATAACGATTAATCATAAAATGTATCGATTAAAATTAATTTGGTTGATTAAAGTTCGCTTAAAATTTAACAAAATGTTTATAATTTTTTCCAATTTATGAATATTATTTATATTTATATTTTCGTTACATACATTCTTTTCCCTCGTATTATTATTATTTGTTTAGATGTTGATTCGTAAACAAAAAGGTTTTCTTCCATATTTCTTAGCATAACAGAACGCATTTGCTGTGTTGCATCACAAAATTTGTAAACCATGGAATTACCGCGACTTAGCCAATTTAGCGAAATAATTAATCGCAACATGATGGGGTCAATATAGGCGTTATAAAATATAATTAATCGACATCATTTGATTAATCCATCAATTGTTTTTTAGATTAATCAATCAGAAACATTAAATTAGTAGCAGCCGTAATTAATGCATATTTTTTTTTTTTAAATATGATAAAAGATTTTCTTCAATATGTTTTTCGTGGAAAGTATGGGGTGACGATCTGAAATGAACGCCACGCAACCCAGTGTGTTTTAGTGGCAAGTTTTTATTTGGTGTAATTTTCGTTGACCGGGACTTGTATCACAGATATAAATGGAAAGTTACTTTGAGTTTAAAACGTATTGAGCCTGGTGTATAATTTATGGGTTTTAAAAAAAAAATTATTGACCAGTTTTAAATTTAAATTAGTATTACCACTAAGTAAATAGTTGTTTAGTTCGACAGCTCTCTCTCTACCTTACTCTGAAATTTATCGAAATAAAAAAACTACATTTGTTCATATGTATCCTAATGGCCAACCGTAAGTTTCGTGTTCAAGTGTAGGCTCAGGAACAGTATGAGGAAAGCAATGCCCCCAAGTGAAATCAAGACGTAAAATAAAGAATTTAAGTCGTTAGTTTGTGTTTTTATATATGTTTGTGAGTTTTATACCAGATATACAATAAGCTATGTATATTTTATGTTTTTCACACAAATATATATGTATGTCTATATGAATTAGGGCTGTTAGAGATTAATTTAAACTTAGTAGTTAACTTTGAAAATTAAAATTTAATTAATCGTTAATTTCTATTGACGCCAAAAATTAAAATTTATGATTTCATAAGTCATAAGTAACACTTATTAAACGATCTTGTTGTTTTAATTAACACTGGATTGTCTCCTATATAATATGCCATCTTTTAAACAACTATGAAAAAGACAAGTGAGTTAACATTATTTGGTTCTAACTGACAATATAACTAGCCGAGCTGAACAATCATTCACATGGAACTGAGGTAAAGGATAGGCAAAAAACGGTCTTTGCAAGGAATGACATTATTGGTTATCGGTTTTCATTAAGTTTTCACCATTGTAGATGGTTAATGGATTCATGAATCTTTATCTCCATTTTGTAACGCAGTAATTCATCAGAAGAGCTGTCTGTCTCTGAATCAGGCTCTATTACTGCCATTAGATTGACTGGATCGATAAGTAAACGATGTGTTAACATCATCGTAGGCAAAATTAATCAACATTTTAAACATTCCCGTCAGTCAATAGTTTAAAACCAAATGTTGGTTTAATAGTCAGGAAATGTAGTATTTTTCGGATGCCGTTTTGATTTCCAATAATTTGTAAGTGATGGGTCGATAAATCATTAAAATAATTTTTACAATTAATCGAACAATTAATCGTTATTTTCCGCAGCTTTAATAAAAATGCTCTTTTATTGGTCGTGTAAATTCAATAGTATTTCATGTTTCTATAAAATTAGATCTCTCCGAAAAGTATATTGAAATTATTCTTTAATGTATTTAATTTTATTGTACAGTCATAAAAGGATTGTATTTCACTCACTAAGTTGCAATGTCTAATATAAATAAGAATAAATGTATAAAATTGAGGGGTTTGAATTAATCAGGCTAATTCTTTAAATTTTATGAACTTCAGTTAAGCGACACTAACCGTAAAATACAGTAAACGGCTTCAGACGAATAATTCTGTTTCTTATGTGGTTAAAATATAACAATTAGGTTACCGATTGATCTAGACCAAACTTATTGTAAATTACTATAAATTAAAAACCATGTTACCCATGATAAAACTGTACATTAAATTTATTGCAATGAATCTATTCCTTTGTGACGGAGGAACCGAAATATGTTGTTTTTTATTTATTATTTTTTAAAAAACAATATTTTGTGCCAAGACTTTAAGCGTGTTTATAAACGAATGGATGAATCTGTAAAAAAAATAAATTAATAATAATAATAAAGATTAAATTTACGAAATATAAAATAAATAATCGTGAAACGTGATCACACAAGGCACCGCAAAACTTAATAAAACGGAAAGAAGTAATAATCAGATACGGGATTCATTCTTTGAATGTGATAGTTTTGGGAATATGTTTATAACCGAATGAAATGTTAACAAATGTTATTAAACTTTATTTATACAATTATATCATTTTTTAATTTAAAAGTTCTTCAAACGTGAAAAGCTCTACATCTGATTTCTAATGTAAAAATTTTTTAATACGAGAGAGTTTAATTTTGAATATGTATACTTCCGGTAATTGTAAATTCTAAGCCCAAGATAATGTTCTGCTTACATTTTAGTCATAATATAACCAGAGGGCCACATTTTATGGTCGTATTTAAAGACTTAAACGTGGGTGTCTGTTTGTCTTTTTGTTCGTCTGGTTTATCATCTATTTATATATCTATCCTTCACAAAAATCAAATATATACAATTAAATATACTTATTACCCTTTAAAGCAAATCAAAAGAACTTTTCAGATGATAACGTTTTCTGTTTCAAACTCACCACCAAAAATTTCCACCTCGCATAACGTTAGATACTCTTTTGTAGCTAAAGAAATCCTCATATACTGTATGATTTGTATAGGAGATATCAATGTGTAGACCAGTTGTGCTTGAGGGCTGTGATCGGTATACACAAGCAATGGTTGTGTGGAGTTTATCTTTTCATAACTTTCAAGAGTGAATCCTCTAAGACGTTCTTATGAATCAAGTATAAAACAGTTTGACATTTTAAACAAAAAAATATTATATAATTGTATTTAAGGTAATTTCTTTTATGGTAATACAAACGCATGTATAATATTCTTGATATCCTTTCAGTTTTTAAGAATAAAAAGAAATATTTTGAAACAATATAAATTAAAAACAATCTCACCCTGCAAAATATATCTATTCGCAACAACGTATCAATGGACAGCTTTTCTTAACTGCAGAGAAATACTCCACCACGGCTTAAAATCTTGTTCTGTGTGCGCGCATTTGCTTATATCGATGGAGCTGTTTTTTTCCCCATCCACTGCTTTGATGGCATAGCCTGATTGAAAATTTGAAGATTGCGCTGCTTTTTCGTTTACAGCAACATTCCGACCTGATATTATGTAAAAGTCATCAATAATATAAAGATTTATCTATGATTAAATTAATGTAATTGCCTTCTGATTTTGAATTCATCAAATCAAAGGACGTCAAACGTCTAATTTTAGTGGGCCGGATTTAAAATCATATGCAAGGTTGCGGAACAAAAAGGATATACATTCAATAAGCTTAAATTTAAAATGTTAAATTTTAAGAAAGTTTTGAAGTATCTACTATTTTATTTTTTAAGTTTTGTAGAAGGTTCTGAATAATTAAGTTTTATTATTATTTTTTTTTTTTTGTAGGACTGCAAGATTTCAACAGTAAGAAAACTCGTCAAAATATTTTCCATGAATTGACATTCATATGCATCATTCCATATATTATGCATATATCCTTGATTATTAAGAAAGGTCTACTTATACATTTTCCCCAACTGAGCCACATCACGTAAACGAAATCTATTCAATGTCATGCAAGTAAAGACTGAAATTGGAGGGATTTTTAAGGTCTTGCCCCACTAAAGTGGCTAATTGTGTCTCTTTTAGAACACAAAGCTAAACACTGTTCTATAAGGTGACTGTTGGGTGATTAATGCAACGATGTTCTATCAATTCTCTAGCACAGCTGTATTGTATGTTAAAACCAATCTTTTTAACTTCTCCATTTTCATCACAGCACATCCTCGATTTTTATTAATCAGGTCCCAAAAAACTATTTTAACTTCAATTTTCTTTTGATCCTGATATATTTTTACGGGAGGATGTAGTATTGAATTTGATAAATGTGATTTAAACTATATTTCGCATTTTAAAAATACTTAATATCAATAGATATGTTACTTTTCTCTGTTAACAATGTAATAAATTAGATGGGATGGTTACCTCCACTTATATACAATGAACAGACGGATTTGTCTCTCTGCCAGTCTAGTTTTACAATTTGAACAATATCTTGAATATCACAAAATATGTCTCTAGTCCTTTCGTTGACCTGGAAAATTTGTGGTTGACTACAATTGATCCATTGCTGACTTGTGATTTGAAAAGATAAGTGGAAGACTTCCCCAATAAAATCTTTTTTCAAAGAAAGATAGAAATAAAATATTTGTTTACAGGAATAAGTAAAAATCAACAATATGTTGTTTCTATAATTAAATATTTTCTACCTACCAACACAGGAAATAACCAATTTGCCTTTTATGAGTTCCCCCAGCTTTTGTCACTCTTTTCCTCTCTCATTGCAACGCCCCTTTACCTACCTACCATTATACATACCAACCCAGCTATTGTAAATAGCAAATAACGTATGTTTATCTTTACATACAAATTTGCATCCATTTGAAACTTAGCTCTCAAAACTGATAATGCGATATTATTATCATTCATGGTGTAGGCAAGGGGGCGATGAGGGCATTAGCCCCCCCCCCCCACACTACATTTGAGAAAAATGAAAAAAAAAATTACAATAAAACTGAATTAAATTCCCTTCAAGTTAATTACATTGAATACTGTGTATACACATCAAACATAAAAAAGAATTATATCTGCAAGTATAACTAATTACATCGCTGATTTTTGTAAATAAAATTTCTGTCACATTTTTAGCAAAATTACGCCAACTTTTATATTAATGTGTCCATCTAGTTTCACAAGGCAAACGAACATTTTGATTTGTTTTTTTTTCGCTGATTACTTTCTCGGAAAACACTTTAGTTCAATTAATTGTTGCCTATTGTGTTTCGTATAGCATTCACATTATTTAAATCATTAACTTAAAGATTCAGTTTATGTGAACTGCAATATACAAATGCTGCTTTTGGGTATTTTATCTCATTATTGCCTTCATTCCTCCTTCTTTACCTGCCATTTTAGAACAACAGCAGCATCCTTAACCTACAAGCTTTGTCTTTTTAAATCCCAATTCAAATGAATTTTAATGATGGTGTTGGCTAAACCTTTAGCTGTTCTATCGACAATAGGAATATATCACAGGAATTATTCTGTGAAAATCATTTTCCCAACCTTTTCTTTGATAAATTTAACACCAAGTTTTATCTTCTCAATCCATAAAAAGTCATTTGCCTCGTCTGCAAGTATAGAAAATGCAACTGAATTATTTCCTCACGAACAATGTTTTCATGCCAGAGACACACACACATTTCGATTATTGTGATTTGCATGGTTGCTGAGATATATTTGGCATTACAAAAAATCAATTGACAAATGATTACCAAGAACTTAATCTCCAAATTGCAGGAAACTCTAAAAATTAGCAGAATTTAATTTTTTTTCACGTCCACGAAATGCTAAATCATGCATGCCGCAAAATAGGATTGTAGAAATAATGGGACCCAGTTTGTTTCGATTTTCTTGAATTTGTCTTCTAAAATTTAGAATCAAAATGATGAGTAATCCAACTTCCCATCTATAGAAATTGCATTGACCTTTAATAATGCAACAAAATTGCATGCAGTTGCATCATCATGATGGTCTGTGTGTCATGTGCTTTGCATGCTGCTAGCTTGATCTTCTTTAAAATCTTTATATTTTTTGCATGGTATGATGACAAATGCCAACTGAATTCCTCGATTTAATTTTGTTTGAAAACTACACAGGATAATTACAAAAGACAACTTATAACATTTGTGAGCATAAAAGCCACGGTGAATAGTGTGAACCATGCATATCTAAAAACTAAAAACTATGTTTCCCTCACTGTTAGCTAAATACTCATTCATTTTATCAGGGGTCCAAGAATCACGAATCAGCTGCAATTTTTACTCATTTGAAAGGTCGTGTGTCCAGACATACCTTCCTATATCAAAATTAGAACAAGTATAAGTCTAAGCGACAATCAAATAAAAAACATTAGCCTCAGCTGTGTCTGGCTGTTGAATTGTACTGATATCCTAAATGCCAATTATAAGTAAAATGCTGCAGACGCCCCACAATTTTCTTATAACGAAAATTCGGAATCCCACGATTGCACTACTTTTCGTTTTTTTAAACAAGTAAATAATTTTCTATCCATCTTTGCCAATCCCGCAGTTTCTGATCGCATATTATTTCACTGTAAAATTTAATTTTCTCGTGAAAACTTACATTTTTGATGTATTAAATGCATATTATTAAATATATGTTATGCTTTAGTTATTTCAGCGTCATTTTGTGAGTCTTATTAATTTCTAAAACCTTTTGCGGCATGAATATTCTACTTAACTCAAATTTATTTGAAAATTTAACCTGTATAGCATTGTCAGTTAGTGGCCTTCCATAATTGAAGTCACGTGATTTTCGCCGATTTTAAACCCACCCCATCCTTTTTGTCACACTTCATTACAAAAATGTAGACCCCTCCCCCACCCACAATATAAGTTAATAGATGTGACACCCCACCTTAATGAGGTTTTGTCTATATGAAAATGAACATGTTTCAAAACCTTAAATTGTTATTATAGTGTGTATTAAATGTGAAGCTACTCTCTAATATCGTAACACGCGGTTATCCGTGCAAAACGTAATAAAATAAGTAGTAAGAAGTAAATATTTAAGTGGAACGGTAACTTAGAGTAGCGTGTTTTGACGTGACGTCCCAATTCTTAAACTCCCCCCTGTCCCTCGTCACAAATCGTTACAAAGTTGGGGACCCCCCTTTTCAAGACGGTCACTTAAATTTAAAAAACTTGATTTTTTGGTACCCCTCTCCCTAGAAAAATTCCTAGCGACGCCCATGATATAATTCAATAAATATATACATATATACATTGAATGATATCCATATCACATAACTAGTTTGGAGAAATAATAGTATTTATAAAAGTGAGATACAATCGTCTAAGTTTTTATTTTTATTTTGAACTTTGTGCAGGTTTTAGGTGCATGTAAATGTTTTACCAATAATACGTATGTTGTATAAAGTTTTTTTAGAAAGACAAACTAAGGCGCAATGTTGCCCTGATCACCGACTGGATTGTTTAATTTATCATGATAATTTAAATTTTGGAGGATAAAGCGATCTAGACAAAATAATACATAAGTTTGCAGGTCAGGACAACAGCCATGACAAATGCAGTTAGGATCCATGCATTGCCCTTTTAAAAAAATAATCGACTCAATAGAGAAAATGTTTTCACAAATTTAAGCTTTATATTGTGAACTAAATAATTTTATGGGCAACACATTGTTTAAGTAACATAAATTAATAGCACGTTTTTGGTTTTTTTTACCTTCATTTTCCTTAACCACCAACCGTAGCCATGTAAAGTGATAGTTTCCATTGAGATTGACTTCCAAAGACGTTGCTTTTCCTTCTCATGATTCATCATTCCTATCAGTGATGCTTTGGTGGTTTGATACTTTTTTGGCCAGATCCTCTGAATATAATTTGTGATTTGTAACAGTGGCTTGTGTATGCAGTTAAATGGAAAAGACGTAAAGAAGGTAAGGGTTAGCCTGACAGGACGTAACAAAATAGCAAACGTTTCGGCAAAGAGCCTTTTTCAACTGACATACAATACACAAATAAAACGAATATTAAAAATAAAAACTTAGCTGTGGTGAAAAAACTTGGCTGCGGTGAAATGCAAAGAATCCAAGACTATCTTGGATTCATGCTCGAAGATTAATTGATCAAAAAAAATTTAATTGAGTTAAAATTTTAACGATATTTCTATTTTAAAAAATGCTCCAATTCATTAATCAATCTCCTTTTTACTTACATATCTTTTTTTACTTTATAATTTTTATGTATTTAGACCTGCATAAGTAAAAAGGGCTTCTCTTCCTGATTGCTGGCATAGCAGAACGAATTTGCTGTGTTAAGTTACAAACTTAGGGAGCCATAGAGTTAAAGCGACTTAACCGATTTAGCGGAATAATAAATCACGACTTAACGGGATCTACATCATATCGAAATATAATTAATCGAAATTTGAGGATTAATAGATTATTTTTTCCTGATAAATCAAAAGATTGTAAAAAAAGTTCAGTACCAGCTCTAATTTATATAATAGTAAAGGTTTTTACATGTTTAATCAACCGGGAAAAATGGTGGAGAATTCTCTCTAAATGATAAAGGTGCTGTTGTTACAAAGTCTCTTAGTTGTTGAATGTTTAAGAGCATTGTTAGGTACCAGCGTGGCCTACCAACTACTAAGCCCCACCCTGCCAATTGCGTATCATTGATAAACGTTAAGGGATGCGACGTTGACCTAAGTGGAGGTCAATAATTGACGTTACGCACCAAAGGGGGGGGGGAGCCCACATTTGTGACGATGTTTGACAAGGGGAAGATGGTTTTAAAAATTATGGCGTAACTTCAAAACACGCTATTTTAAATCAAAATTCCATTTAAATTTCCACTTCTTAATATTTATTTAATGACTTTTTCACATGGATTCACGTGTGTTACGATATCTGAATGCAGCTTTACACTAAATACAAACTAAAATGACAAGAAAGTCATGCACATTTTCAAATAGAAAATACAACTTTTAGGGTGTGTGTGTGTGGAGGGGGTTTCCACAGCTTTGTGACGTCATATTGGAAAAGGGGTCTAAATTTTTTTGACGAAGCGTTTGAGAGTGGAACGGGGTTAAAAATTGGCCAAATTTGCGTGACGTCATTTATGGCGGCCCCAAACTACTTTTTGAGCCAGACCCATCATTCAGCCATGGGCTTCAAGGAGAAAAACATGATCATTCTAGAATAATCGTATTTCGCCTGGTTGATCTCAGTAATAACTAACATGTGATTTCTTACCTTCTATATGACAGATGTCTGGGAGTTTCTTAAAAGAACAAACGGTAGCGAGAGACAAGCAAATTTTTGAGAGCGAATAATTTGCAAAAATTGTGTATTTTGTATTTGTTTGTGTATCTTGTTACAAATTTTGCAATGAAAAAATGTCCTTAATCATTAAACTAAAACAACAGTCAACGTTTCGACCAATGTCTTCATCCGCACAATTAACAATAAGTACGTACTTAGATAATTAATAAATTTTATTTAAATTCTTAAGACGAACAATAGACAAATAATAAAGCTGAAATTTATTGTTATCAATAATTTTTACTGCACAGTTTTTTTCTCTTTATTTCGTAATTTATTTAATAGCTATATCGCAGTCCTTTTCTATACGAGTTATTTGGAAGCACCATTCCTCTTAATGTAAAGAGTTTCTTTAATTATCGCTGAAAGATGGCACTAAGAGAAAAGCATGAGTGTCTTATATTTATGTAATTTACATTAAAACTTCAGTGTCTCTATGCCAAAGACTTTAATTTTCAAGACACTATTTGACATGATAAAGCTACGTAATTTATTTAAAGTGACAGTTCAAAGTAATATTTTATTTCGTTTGTTTGACTGTGTTAAATAAAAATAGTGACTTGTATACTTGTTTTGGATGTGGTTTGGAAGGCTGCAGTATGTACTATTTTGAAACATGTGATTAATTCAAATTCAAATCATTCTTAATGTGAAGTTTGATAAATTGCAAATACAATACAATTTCTAGAAGTAAAAAAATATTTCTTTTTAAGAACTAGAAAGATGAGGTGGGGTTTGTCATCATTTATTTTACAGGAATCTTTTCCGCCAAACTTGCCTAGATCTCAATCTTGTAACCAATGAATTACCAAATGAGCAGATGAAAGATAGGAACCAAACATGAACTATACAGTATATATATCCG
Source organism: Radix auricularia (assembly GCA_002072015.1). Lineage (NCBI taxonomy): Eukaryota > Metazoa > Mollusca > Gastropoda > Lymnaeidae > Radix > Radix auricularia. The sequence goes on from MUZC01000481.1 coordinate 80,437, forward strand.
GGTACCACAATAATTGCTGAAATAAAAAAAGGCAGACTGGGCTGCGCAGGACACCTAGATAGATGTCAAATGATAGAGGAGTAAAGAGTGTACACCTCCAAAACGCCAGAGGAAAACGGCTCAAGGGAAGACCTACGCTTAGATGGAGCGATGATGTAGTGAAAGATCTAAACCAACTTATCATCCAATATTGGAGAAGAAAAGCGTTGATTAGGCCTCAGTGGAAGGAGGTCGTGCGGCAGGCCCAAGCTCCACATTGTAGCGACACAGTGATGGATGGATGGAAATATGGACAACTTGCTCCATATTCATATTTAATGACAAGGCATAATTAAATTATAACTAATTAATTAAAAGTATATAATAAAACTACTTATTAATGTGTTCATTTTAGATTTATTTTGTATCGTTAGCTGACATTGTTTAGTGGTATCTCGTTTATGAACGCCTCTGGTTAAGTACAATTGAGTTTTGAGCAACACAAGAAATATTCTTGTTTTGGTAACGAAAGATGCCTCAAGTTACGAACGCATGCACGAAGAGGGAGACAGAGAGAGAGAAGAGAGAGAGTAAGAGAGAGAGAGAGAGAGAGAGAGAGAGAGAGAGAGAGAGAGAGAGAGAGAGAGAGAGAGAGAGAGAGAGAGAGAAAGAGAAAGAGAGAGAAGGGGGAACATGGAAAAGGTTTAATGATCGTGTACAGTACAAAGCGAGCAAGGCTTTTCTGTTATCACTAGCGCTAGTCCGAAAGCCCAGTTATGAATGCGTGTATAGGATTGTTATCATTTGCGCTACTAAAAAGCAGAACAGCAGTAAATCTAAAATCTCCTAACAGCGAGAATGTGATCAGTTTATCTCTTTTGTTATTTTTCATTTTTTTAATCCAAACACTTCATTGTATTTAAAGAGAGGAGAAAAAAACTGCAACTATGAAATATGAGATTGTGTATGTGTTATATCGATAACAAATGCAGCATAGCAAAATCAATTATTTTAAAATTCAGAAAGAAACATATTTTGACAAATCAGTAGACAGGGCTCTTTATTTAGAAAGTGAAGATCGTGTATTCAGCTTCCCTACTGAGTAGTAGCCAAACGATTTAAAGTACACTGGTTCTAGCTTTCTGCGTTTGATAAAGACAATTTTAATATTTTTTAAGATAACCCATACATTTTAAAGTGATTGATCAGAACAAACTGTTACATAACGTACCATACTGACAAGCTGGACCAAACCATCCACTGGCACACTTAGAGCATTGACCGTCCAAGTTACAAGTGTTATCTGCACAGTGGCATAAATACTTGTTTCCGAAGAAATTCGCACTATTTACTGAAAGTGAGAAATGAACCATGTTTTTAAATATGATTTCAAATGATTTTGATTTTTATACAATAATTTACAAAACTTCAAATGAGTGATGACTCTCTTGAATGGCTTCACGTATACCTGATCCCATAATTGCTAGAATGAAGAAAACCAGACTGTAAAATAATTTCCGTTCTTGGTTCGGCATCCTGGAAGAGTAATTACAAAACATAAGCATTAATAGCTTATCTGAGATTGTAAATTGTATGTATGTTTGAATATATATATATATAGTCTTTGACACTGCTCATGCGTATACGTTCAAAATCGATAATAAAGTAAGGAACTGTAACTGTAATACAATCTGTGGTCACCTGTAGCCCTTAAGTATTGAGAATCATTTATATAATTTCATTGATTTAACAGAATAGTTTCTAAAATTATCACAACTAATATAACTCTATTTAAAATTGGGGAAGCTGTTGATTCATTACCCACCTTATTACGTGGCTTCTCTAGCGGTAATCCATATAAATTTCACTTCTAGGTTATCTCTTTTGAAGACCAAGAACGACTCATGTACTTCCTGTTACCCAGAGGCGTCTAACTATAAAGTATCAATGACTTGGTCAGTGTGAACTGGTATATAAATAACACGTCTTTTTTAGTATTAATAGCCATTCTTTTCCTAAAGCAACTCACCTGAAACATAACATGCCAATGTAGAAAAGTGTAACAAAGTTCAAGTTACACTGCGTAGGAGGGAAGGTTTTCAAAACATAGGAGGAAATTGACGCTTCTGCTTGTACCTGATTTTATCCGTTATCATCTAGCGGTATTATTAAATGTGACTGTACTTTTCAAAATTTTATAACTTTTTTTCTTCAGTGTGTTATCATTTGTGTACCAATGTAATATTTCCAAGCTGTAGTTACAGTAGTAGTAAGTATTAACTTTTCCTGTGAGGTTAAATGACAAGAAGTGTTGGGGAACGACAATGACAAAAAAACAGCATCAGGACAAAACGCTAACAACATACGATCTAAGTATAGATTCGTCGGATAGAAGTTTGGCCATGCTAATTTGAAAATGTTGATGTGATGAGTTAGTGTCAGGCAGTATTGAAATCTAATATTAAGTATAAACATGCGTAAACAGTTCATTACAATAAACGAGATTCAATAACCCATAGTAGACAATATAATATTTTGAATAATTTAAAGCCGCGTAAACTTTCTCGTATATTCGTATATACAATAACACTCAATGTTTATGCTGCCTTAGAATCTATGTGAGAATGATATACAATTTTGAAATAGTAAAGAGGTTTTTTTTGTTTAGATATTGAAATCAAAGTAGTGTACCAGATCTGGTTATTGGAAATAGCACTGAAGTTGCTCAAATTAGTTGGTTTTATTTATTTTTATCAAAAATTTAATTTCCTGTAAGAATGTTATTCGTATAAATCTATTTAGTGACTAGGATTTCGACCCCCCTAACAGCGTGCAACCCGGGGCATTTTGCCCCGTTAATCTATCCTCACTACGCCACTGTATTAGAGTGTCTTTCTATTGTATTTTAAATTTTCAAAATTCTAACTAATGATATTCGTAGAGTTGCGGAAATTAACAATAAAACTTTCAATTAATCGTTAAAAATTTTAAACGATTAAATTGTTTTTAACGTTTAATCGACCCATCACTTAAAAATTACTGGAAGTCAAAAACTATTAAGCACTAAACTTAAAAACTAAGTCGAAACCTTAAAAATGAGTATGGAAACAAATTTGAAAGAAACAATGTAATCTTTAAAGGTAAAAATAAAAACATATGACCCTTAATTGAATCTTAAAAAATAGAACCTACGAGAATAGCAAGACTAAATGAAAATGAGACTAACGCTAAAATCCTTAAGACGTATTTGCATCCTCATTTTCAGTCTCAATTTACAAGGAAGTTTTAATAAATTAAAACAAATAGAAGAATAAGATAGCATAGCATTATACAACATCGGTGTAAATACACTCCTAAAAGATTTAAATAATCAAAGCTATTCGCGCTAAGGATTCGCCTACAATGTGTTTAAAAGAATTCAACAATGAACTGTCCCCAATCCTTGTAGTACTTTTACAAGACTCTTTAAATCAGGATAATTTGCCCCAGGATTGGAAATTAGCTAATGTTACTCCCCTTTTTAAAACATTCGATAAATCAGACCCTTGAAATTATAGACCTTAATCACTCACAGGTGTTATATGTAAATAACTAAAACACACAATATTTAATTTAAATAGCAAAACACAATTCTCCGAATACGCTGGCCCAATATCATCACCAACGAGGACCTCTGGACACAGGAGCCAGAGGAAGAACTAATACGTCAGCGCAGATGGAGATGGATTGGACACACCCTCGGAAAGCCTACATACAGCATTGTGAGACAAATCCTCACTTGGAACCCCCAGGGCAAGAGAAAAAGAGGTCGACCCAAATGACTTGGAGAAGGGAACTGGAGACAGACTCCAAAAAGAGTAGGCACAACTGGGGACAGGTAGAGAGATTGGCACAGGACCGGGATGCCTGGAGAGACTTTGTTCGTTACCTAAGCTCAGTGGAAAGTAGTAGCTCAGTTTGTGTAAAGATCCCGCTTACCAAATTTTTGGAAGTTTGGACCATACGTATATAGACCGTTGGAATTGCTAACATGACGAATGATATTGACGTCAGACCAACCAAATAAGCACGTTAATCAATATCGGTTAGAGCAGGGAAGCGCCTGACGAATTTTGGAATATGAGGTCATATAAGAGAAATTTAACCTTGCAAACTTTCTTTAGTTTTATGACTGTCAGTTAATAAATAATACTTATACAGCTTATAAAAATATATAGACATATATATACATATATGTATATATAGGCGTTTTTCAAAAATTTTACATTTTTAGCACAATGAAATTTTAAAAAATGAAAGTTATTTTCCATGCGATTTTTCTTTATGATAGTAATCAGTGACTACTTAAATACTATATTTTAAAAAATTAGACCTTGACTCCATGTTTTTGTTTTACAGTAACGGTTTTATGGTCATGCATCGCATTTCAATTTCACTGGTGTAACGCAACATTAAAGTACACACAAAGACTGAAAACACATATTTAAAACCAAATTACAAATATATTTATTAAAAAACAACTAAATTTGATTTATAATAAAAAAATTGAGACATGCAATACATGACAAAGGCTCTAAGTGGTCGTTGAAAAAACAAAGTTCAAAACATTAATAAAACACTAACCAATTATGTTCATGAAAGTATGCTTAAAAGCAAGTAGTAACATACAAATCTTTATTATAAATCAGAACACAATCTAATTAATGATCATAGGCAGCCTGAAAGAATTCTGATAAATAACAAAGTAGTTATTTGTGAATTGAGTACATGTTACACCAGTGAGTTAACTGTTACACCAGTGAACTCTTGGTTACACCAGTGAGTCATCATTGTTTCTATCTTTAAATGTCTGAAAGGTTTTCTTAATTGGAACACAAAATGCATTTTATGATAATGGATATGTCTTCTTAGTTTGTAACAAGTAAATAATTTTAAGAGTAAAGAATATGTTAAGTAAAAAAAAAATAGAAAAAAAGGCATGTTAACTGGACAAAGGCCATATTAAATGAATAAATTTCATAAACTAAATACATTGTCTTCAACATTTCTTATTGTATGGAACCAATGGCACGAAATGGTTTGGACACCAATACAGTGACTTGCGATTTACTCTTGTGGAAGTCCACAAGATCATTGCCTCATCATTACTAATTTTTACTCTGGGTTTGATCCATCTGTGGATGTGAAATCTCGTTCCCGGGTCAGTGCCTTTAGGATAAACTGAAATGATTGGCATCTTCAATACACTTGCGAGCCCAAAAATTTGCCATATGCCCATATAACTTTTGTGTGTGCAGAGGGCCATTACTTCTTTTTCAAAGAGAAATCTGACAACATCATCTTTATCTAAATTGTGTTCTCCCGGAACATACAAATCACAATAAGAGGCAAACACCTTTTTGCAGCTGTAAGATACTGATGATAAGCCTTGGGAAAGATATGTATCACTGAGATAAAGCTCAGAATGAGTTGCAAGCTCATGGATAATGCGAATCCGAATTTCTTCAGGACATTCATCTTTTCCATAAGCAAACACAGCACCACAGGCTGGTAGGCAGTCTCCATCTTCTCTCACTTTAATTGGAAATAGATGACCAAATGTTTGCTTAGCTGGTATGTCATCTGGAACATCATTCACAGCTCTTCTCTCTATTTGTATTCTGGTATCAATGACACATTTAGCGGACCCATAAGTCTCATTCATATGTAGCATCTGCGACTCACATTCATGGACAAGCTCTGCAAAAGTCTCACATGCCTTAAGTTCATCTAGATACCTTTCATACCTTTGTTTTCTCATGTTCCATGGAACATGTGTTGTGTTACATTGAATACTGTCATCTACATCACATGTGTTGGAACAGATAGTGTCAATACACTTATCTTCATGTTCCACCATCCCTTCAAATGTAAATTGAGAAAACATATTCTCTTTATCACACTCTTTCCCATGTGTACAGACACAACTAACATCTCGATAAATTATTCTGCATTTTTTGATACATGCTATCTGGTGCAGTTTCATTGTTCCAGGGACTGTTTTCAGGCCATTTATGGGGAAAGCATGTCTGATAGCATCAATGTCCTTCTGACCAATTTCATACAGATGAACAGAGGGACAATGCTTTGCAACATTTTCAACAAAATCAGATGCATTTGTGATGCTATTTCCAAAATGGACTATCCTATCTGCAGCTCTTTTCACAGTGGCCCCAACACCATCAGGTATGCCTTTCCCATGGCCAGCCTCAAAAAAGTTCCATGTACATGTAAAGCCTTTCTCAATAATGATAGAGCTGAGAAGATAAAAGTTATTCTTCTGTCTGTATTGGGTAGTAGGCCCATCACTGAAAAAGTGAATTACTTTTATTGCTAACTTTTCTTTCTTTATTTTGTCTAATATGGGTGTAAGATATCCCCATATTGCAAATGGATCATGATCCAAACTGTCGCTTACCCCACAGAAGGTGGAAATGCGATCACCCGCAAAAGAGAGAAAACCTGTGTGCAATGAAAGCTGTTTTTTTGATGCACCAAAGTGGGCACTGTGGATTTCAGAATCATATTTACACACAAAGTTTTCTGAAAAATCAATGTGTATAATAACCTCCTTATCTGTCAACCCTTCTCTTACCTTGCGGTAATGTTTGTACTGTGAGCTCAAGTTATACATATGCTTCTTGTGAGGCCACAAAAGCTCATGAAAAAGCTCCCACACCTGTTCAAATTCTTTGACATAATACTCTTTCTTTACAATGAGCACCTGCTTTTCTGTTCCATCTTTAAAAAGTCTACTTTCTTTAGTTTTTTCCCAAATATGAAAGGCAATCATTTTACCTTTTAAAAAATCATTGATATTTGTAATTGATAATCTTTTGTCTTTGCAAATTTTGCACTCATTGTACATGCATGCCTTATTGTTAGTATCACAAGACAAATTTCTTAAAAGGATATCAACAACTAAAGTTTCCAAAGCTCCTCCTCGCTTCAATGACATGGCCACCAGTCTTACATTCTCACAAGCTGCACAAAGACATGTTGCTCTGTCCTTATCCATTGGTTGGAGGACCCAAAAAGGCTTGAGCCTGTAAAAGGTAGTAAAGGATGGCTGCTGGGTATCTTTGCACTCAGATACAAACTTTTTGTAGAGGCTTGAAAGGGACCCTGTCATGTATCTTTTATAAAAAGGAGAAGAAAAAAAAGGAGCAATTTAAAAAAAAAATGAAATTCTAAATTAACTGATTATTTTTTACAGTGAAAAGTGCAGTAAAAAGATAAAGCATGGCTTTTATCAAGAGGACAAAGTAAAAAAAATTTACAGCATGCTTTAAATTGCAGATAATCTAAACCGCCTAATTCTTTTGCCTAATGTATTAGCATGTATGCCTATACCAATGTTGCCAATTTATAAACTTAAATATTAAGTTGCATATCCAATAGAAATTTGTCCAGATATTTACTTGTTTGACACATTTTTACCAATAGATTTTTTCACATAATCACATTGGAAACTTCATTCTACTAAGTAGAATATTTAAGATATAAATGTAAATTATAGGCTACTTAAATAATTTACAATGCAAGTTGTAACTATCTTTTACTTTGGTTAGTTAAAACTAAAATTTATTTTACAAAAAGTTATTTTTACCTTCTTTGTTTTTTTATTTTATGTCTGGTGATGGTGTCTTTTTTTCCTGGGCAAATTTTTGAATTGTCACTGCGGAGAAAGAACATCTGGACTTGGGTTTGTATCTTTTGTATCAAAGTGCCCTGCTTCTTGTAATGCTTTTTCCTTATCCCAATAACATTAGCTTCCTGCTCAAACATCTTCTTAAAACGGTATTTCTTCAAAATTTTGCCTGCAGCAACTGATGATAATGATGGGCTTTTCTTCTTTTTTAATTGTTCTTTGAATTCACTCATGACTGCAAAATGAAACTCTAAGGTCCTTCTTACTGATGATGAAGTTTTACTTACTATAATGTTTTCTTTGAGGAGTAACTTCTTTGCTTTCGATCTAGGAGTTGCACATTTGTTGTCCTTTGATTTGTTTGCAGATCTTTCTATTTGCTTCCTTAAGTTCTTAAGTCTTTTCTCAGAGGCTTCCATCTTCTTAGTCAATTCAGATACCTGTATTTTAAGTTGTTGGTTCTCCTGAGCCTTCATTTTTAATGATGCCATTTTCTGTCGAGATGGCCCCTCAGGTGAAGAGCTAGAATTTGACAGTGATGGGGAAACCGATGCTTTATCAATTACTAACTGTGCTTTCCTTTTCATTCTACTATTGTGGTATCTAGTCCGCCAAGCTTTCTTTTCTTTCCTATGTTCCCGTGGTGTCATGTCTTTCACTAGCTTTCTTGTTCCTGTCTCCTTGTCCTTTTCATACTTTTCATGTTTGCGTAGAAGATAGGCTGCTCGCATTTGAGAGTCAGCATTTCGCCTTTCACGGTACAAACGTTGGCGTTCCGCGTTCGTCAATGCCTTGGAATTGGATTTTGCCTGGAGAAAGAAAACAAAAGTTGTGAAAATATCTGAAAGTTCCTCATTGTAAGGCCAAAATAATGCCCCAGTGTTCCACAAAATATAATAAAGATTTTTAAAGCTGAATTTGTTGGTAATATAAAACATAAGTAGGGTGTTGGTTGAAAAACAATGAATATTACTAATCTACTGTCCTCATTAAATAAAATAACAATAAGTAGGCTAATAATATCTGGACAAACAATAAATAATAAAGTTCTAGATCAAAATTTTCATTAGACTTAATGGATATTATTATCAAATTATACAAAAAAATGTTTTTATATTTTGACAAATTTTCACTGGCGTAACAGTCCTTTCACTGGTGTAACGATTATTTACCGTAACACCAGTGAGTGTTACACCAATGAAAATTTTACAAGTTTAACAACATTTTAGCCCCAGGTTTTAAGGAATGAAAATAAGCTTATATTTTTATTATAACTACCATTACCCCCTGTTATATTGATCCATTGTTAATATACATTGAGTTATAATTTTAGGTAAATTGGTCAGTTACACCAGTGAGTGTTATGCCTAATTACTTACCATTTTGTAGTAGAACGGTCTGCACTGAGCCTCACAGAAAAGTTTTAAAGCATTACCGACACCTCCATGTTGGAAAAAGGGGTAGTCACTCTCAGAAAACCCCTGTGGTTTTAATTGCCAATAATTTCAATCCACAAATTTTTGGTCCAATATGTAGTTGTTACACCAGTGAGTCTAAAACAGGCGACATGTATATTTTGGCCAATAAAAACTAAACTTTTACTTTTTATACCCATTGGTATGGTTTTACATACTTTTAAAACACATATGAACATAATAAAACAATAATAACACTAACTAGCCTATTTTAATTGTTTATATGGATGTAATTATGAATTGGTTTTATGTTGGCGACATGGTCTTTTTCAAACATACACATTTTTTAAAATTCTATAAAAAAACACACATATGACTGAATTTGAAATATAATACATTTTAAGATTCAGAAATGAATGTTCTTTAAAACCATACAATCCACTCAAAAAAATGTGCCCCACTTCAAAAGTTATCAAACTTTATATGCGTGGGACATGAAAATGTAAAATTTTTGAAAAACGCCCATATA
>MUZC01000481.1:90320-119177 GCA_002072015.1 Radix auricularia
TATATATATATACATACTACGGTATCACCCGTCATAAATGACGGACGTTTTAAAAAATTTCACCTTCAATCTCTTAATTTTGAAGAAACATTTATCAGAAAAAAATCAATATACATAATATAAAAATTAATATATGTATGTGCTAGATTGTGCAGGGGCGCCGTGGCGCCTGCGGCGCCCACTTTTTTAGGGCGCCAACCTTTTTCAAAAGCCTAACTAACTTGTCCATTTTTGATAAATGCGAAATATTAAACTTTCTGAAATGCATGCAATGTATTTAATAATAGGGTTTGTATTTTGCGCACCGATGCACACCAAAAAATGACATCATCATCTATACTAATAAAAGGGAAAGCCCTCACTCACGGACTGACTGACTGACAGACTGACTCACTGATTCATCACTAATTCTCCAATTTACCGTGTAGGTAGAATCATGAAACTTTGGGAAGTTGTTGGGTAGCCTCTGACTACGAAAATTGGCGAAAAAGAATTCTGAAAATCTCACTTATGTGGGGCCGGGGACCCAAAAACTTTTTTTGTCTACATCACTAATTCTACAACTTTCCGTATAGGTGGAAGCATGAAACTTTAAGAAGTTGTTGGAGACACTCTTACGACAAAAAATGGCGAATTTTTTTTTAAATTCAAACTTATTGGGGCCGGGGCTTCAAAACTGTTTTTCTCCTTATATAAGCTACATGCTAATTTAAAATCAATAATTAATCTATTTCCCGTGTAGGTAGAAGCATGAAACTTAAGAAATGTTTTTAGTACTTACTTCCAACGATAATTGGCAAAAGAGAATATTACATTTCCCACTCAGGGGGGCTAGAGCCCCGAAAACAATTTTTTCATTAAATTAGCTATATAAACATTGAAAATCACATATTCTCTTATTGTCCGAGTAGGTAGACTCATCAAATGTTGGGGAGTTTATATAAACACTTTAACGATGCTAGCAGTTGAAATAATTTTTAAAATTTCTCTTACAGGGGGGATGGGGGCCCAAATTTAAAAACTAAAAATCACGATTTCTTTCATTCACCATGTAGGTGGAGAGCATGAAACTTTAGGAAGTTGTTGAGTTTAATCTCCCGATGATAATTGGTGAAGGAGAATGTTTAATGCCCACTCATAGAGGTAAGGGAGCCCCAAAAAATAGGGCCCAATAAAAAAAAGTATCCCCATATATCAGCTTTTTATAAATTGCTAATCAATAATTATCCTGTTTCCCGTATAGTTTGAAGCATGAAACTTTGTAAATTGGCAAAAGAGATTGTTAAATTTCCCACTAATGGGGGCCGGGGCCTCCAAAACATTTTTTTCTTTACATGAGCTATACAAAAATCGAAAATCACCAATCTTCCTATTTCCCATATAGGTAGAAGCATGAAACTTTTGAATTTTTTTTAGTACCAGCTCCCGACTATTGGCAAAAAGAATGTTAGAATTCCCTCTTATTGGGTACCGGGGGCCCAAATATATTTTTTCTTATATTAAAAAAAAACTTATCACTAATTCTCCAATTTTCCTTGTAGGTAGAAGCACGAAACTGTGGGTAATTGTTAAGGACCCTCTCAGGACAAATGTTGGTGTAAAAGAATTTTGAAATACACACTCATGGGGGCCGGGACCCCAAAAACGTATTTTTTTCTTATAGAGGTTTATAAAAATTGAAAATCACTGATTCTCTTATTTCTCGAGTAGGTAGGGGAATTGTATTACACTTTCACGATGGTAGCAGATGAAAACATACTTTAAAATATCTCTTACTGGGGGCCGGGGGGTCAAATGTAGTTTCTTTTCTAATATAAACTATATAAAAACTACACAAACCAATTCCCCCATTCTCCATTTAGGTAGAAGCATAAAACTTTGGGAAGTTGTTGAGTACAATCTCCAGATAAAAGTTGGCGAAAGAGAATGATATATTTCCACTCACAGGGGGCCCAATATAATTTTTTCTCATATTAAAAACCGACTCTTCACAAATTCCACAATTCATCGTGTAGGTTAAAATATAAAACTTTAGCAAGTTTTTGGGTACCCTCAAAACGACGGAAAAAAGGCGTAAAATAATTTTAAATGCACGCTCTTGAGGGCCTGGGCCCCCTAAAAAACGTGTTTTTTCCTTATACGTGCTATCAAAATTTGAAATTCAATAATTCTCCTATTTTCCAAATAGGCAAAGGCATGAAACTTTGGGGGTTTGTTAACTACACTTCCACGATGTTAGCAGGTGAACATTTATTTAAATCATTCTTTACTGTGGGCTGGGAGGCCAAAATGTAGATTTTCCCTACTATTAACTAGATAAAAATTTAAAAACCCCTAATTCTCCGATTCCCTATATAGGTAGACGCATAAAACTTTAGGAAGCTGTTGGGTACCCTTTCGCGACAAAAATTAGCGTAATATAATTTTAAAATTCACACTTATTGGGACCGGGACCTCAAAAACGTTTATTTTCCAAATATGTGCTATATACAAATTGAAAAGCACTATTATTCCTATTTCCCAAATAGGTAACGCATAAAACGTTGGTGATTTTTTAAATACACTTCCACGATGGCAGCAGGTGAAATAATATTTAAATTATTCCTTGGTGGGCGCTGGGGGCCAAAATATAGTTTTTTATGCACTCACTCACTTTTTACTAATACTCAATTTTCCCGCAGCAAAGCGCGGGCAAATTGCTAGTATTAAATATTTTTACAGCACTAATCACCACACGATTTTTCAACTAACTACTGTAGACTGTTGTACATCGTTCCTCGGCGTTCCAAATCCAGTGAGTGAGTGAGTGACCTGGGCTTTATATTATGTACTAGATTTTGCCAGGGCGCCCACTTTTTTCAAAAGCCTAGCTAACTTGTCCTTTTTTTGATAAACTCGAAAAATTAAACTTTCTGTAATGTACGCAAAGTATTTAATAATAGGGTTTGTATTTTGCACACTGATGCATACCAAACAATGACGTCATCATATTATATATTTTTACAGCGCTAATCACCACACGATTTTTCAACTAACTGCTGTAGACTGTCGTATATCGTTCCTCAGCGTTCCACATCCAGTGAGTGAGTGACCTGGGCTTTTATATTACTTATGGTTGTCCTTTAGAGCTCGCTAAAACATTCAACCCATCACTATTAAAATGTAGTAGCTTCAAAGATAGTTTGTGTCAACAAACTTTTTGAAAATTGACATTTATGGGGGGGGGGGGCCGAAACACTTAATTTTTTGTTCTTCAATGAGCTATATTCAAATTAGTTTGGAAAAGAAACGGATCTGGACCAAACTTAGTACATACATATTTTATAACCCATATTAAATTATCGTACTGCGTTCAACCCCTTATGTCCATTCTTTTGGGGCGGGAGGGCCAAAAATCTTTATTTTCGTAAGCGTTTATAACGCTTAAGTTCCATTCTGATTTTAAACAACCTTGAAAGATATTGAAATAAAAATATATCTCATGATTTCGATTGAAATTAACAGGTATTTTAAAGTTAGTATCTTGCGCCAATTTAGCCTGGGAGTGCTTAATATTGTTTTTGCCTATGTGAGGTGTATACAAATTGGACCTTAACCAAACGTGGTGTATCGATAGTATTTTTTTAAAATTCTGTGAGAAATTGAATCTTTAATCTTCATCTCCGCGGGCCGGGGGTTCTGATTCTCTTTTCGTAAACGTTTATTTTATTTCCCATTCTATGACTTGGTGTCAACAAATATAACTAATATTTAAATACTAGCCATTTACCTGCGCTTTGCTGCGGAAATTAGGGTTACAGCTAGCGTTGCGAAGCCACGTGACACCAATTAAAAACACCATTTGAGTTTAATCTGAATGAAGATGGATATACTAAATATATTAACTTTAACCATTCAGGCTCATACGTACACAAGAACTTTGAGATTGAAAGATGCGTCTTTTTTTATAAACCTCATATTGAGAAAAAACCTATATTTCGACAGGTGAGAGGTGGTTTAATCTTACCATTGCGGGAAGTAATGGGGGGGAGGGTACTCAACAACTTTCCAAAGTTTCAAGCTTCTATCTACACGGAAACTTGGAGAATTAGCGTTTATTCAGTTTCATATCGCCCATTTTAGGGGGAGGGGGAATGTTTCAGACCCCGGCAGCCCATGAGTGGAAATTTTTTAAATTTATATAATTATTTTTCCTTGTTTACCTACACGGGAAATAAAAGAATTATAGATCTTCAATTTTTATATTTCATATTAGAAAAAAAAAGTTTTTGAGGCCCTGGCCTCCATGAGTGTGTATTTCAAAATTCTTTTACACCAACTTTCATCGTGAGTGGGTACTTAACAATTTCCCCAAAGTTTAATGCTCCTACCTACACTGAAATTTGGAGAATTGACGATGAGTTGGTTTTAATATAAAAAACTATATTTGGGCCCCGGGCCCCCATGAGAAGGAATTGTAACATTATTTTTAGGAAAATTATACGTCGGGAGCGTGTACTCAAAAAATTCCAGTTTCATGCTTCTACCTATACGGCAAAAAGAAGAATTAGGGATTTTCAATTTTTATATAGCTCATATATGAAAAAAGATTTTGGGGCCCCGGTCCCCATGTGTAGTAAATTGAACTTTTTTTTCAAATTATCGTAGGAAACATGTAATCAAAACATTTCCAAAGTTTCATGCTTCTACCTACATTGTAATAGGAAAATTGGTTATTTTAAATTTTTATAAAGCCATTAAAAGGAGGAACAAAAATCTTTTGGGTTCCCGGCCCCACATGAGCGATATTTTAAAAATTCTTTTTCGCCAGTTATTGTCGTGAGGGGGTACCCAACAACTTCCCAAAATTTCATGCTCCTACCTGCACGGAAAATTTGAGAATTTGTGATCAGTCGGTTTTTAATATAAGAAAAGCTATATTTGGGCTCCCGGCACCCCATGAGAGGGAATTGTTTAAAAAATGTGGCCAATTTTTTCGAAAGCGTGTGCTTAAAATGTTTCCAAAGCTTTATGCGTCTACCTTTACGGGAAATTACGGGAAGTTTTTAAAAATTCATTTTCACCAATTTGCGTCGATAAGGAATACCCAACTATTTCCCAAAGTGTCATGCTTCTACCTACACAGGAAGTTGAAGAATTAGTGATTTAGTAAAAACAGATTTTGAGCCCCCGGCCCCACATGAGCGAGATTTAAAAAAAATCTTTTTCGCCAATTTACGGAATGAAGGGGTACCCAACAACTTCCCAAAGTTTTATGCTTCTACCTACACGGAAATAGGAAAATTGGTGACTTTAAATTCTTATAGAGCCCATATAAAGAAAATAATTTTTTTCGGGCCCCCGGCCCCACAGGAGCGAGATTTTAAAAATTCTTTTTCGCCAATTTTTTTTGTTAATAAGTACCCAACAACTTCGCAAAGTTTCATCCTTCTACCTACACGGAAAGTTGAAGAATTAGTGATGCAGAAATAAAAGTGTTTGGGTCCCCGGCCCAACATGAGCGAGATTTTTAAAAAAATTGTCTCCATTTTTCGTCGTGAGAGGGTACCCAACAACTTTCCAAAGTTTCATGCTTCTACCTACACGGGAAGTTGGAGAATTACTGATGAATCAGTGAGCCAGTGAGTGAGTGAGTGAGGGCTATCCCTTTTATTAGTATAGATGAATATTATTGAAATGAACAAATGTTTAAAAATTTACATCTTGCACCTGCTGGGCCAGGGTTTAATGTCATGTTCTGCTTATGCATATATAAATTTATATTGATATAAATCAATGTATGTACGAATGTTTGTCCATTAAAGCTGAATAAAAATTCATCCCATCATGATGAAACTGTAACAATTGTTGATTGCTCTTACGGAATGGTTTGTGTGAAAAAAAATTGAACATTGGCATTCATGGTGGACGGCGGCCCCTATTTTTTTAAATTTATATTTCTTATATACAAATTAGTTTATGCGTTGCTACATGGAAAATATATGGATCTTTTCCAAACTTAATACCTACATACTTTATAGTTAGTTAGTTATTTCCTCTCGGGCCGAAAACGGCATATAGGGCAGAGGTTATGGATTTCCATCTGCGACGATCTGTTGCTAATTGTATTAAGCCCTGGTTATTTCTTAGACCATACAGAATAGAACTGCATAAAGCTTTTTTTTTTTTTAAAAAATTACACAAACTATTTGTGTAAGGAAACAATAGAGTAAAGCTTTATTATCAACTAATACAAATAATGGTAGACGTTTCATGCTTTCATGAGTACAAAAACATTTACCTACATACATCTTAAAAATAAAACATATTAAAGTCTATGTGATAAAATGAAAAGAAAAGAAAAATTAAAATAAACACGGATAAAGAAGATAAGAAAAAGGAGGAAGTTGAAGTATCTAAAGTAACAGTGAAAACCACAACGGGAAAACGATTTTGCAGTCAGGTCAGGTAAAATTGTGGATTTGGTTATTTCCATATGGAGCCAACGTACCACATCGTTTTAAGAGTCTATTTTCCATTTGGACTCTATCATGGGTATTGGTTGCATATAGAATACCAGTAACAGCAATATCCAAAATTACGCCATGTTCAACACGGTTAAAATGTTTAGACACAGGACACTGAGCAGTTTATTTATATTGTACAGATGTTCTCTAAACCGATCTCCAATACGACGAAGTTATATCTATCTATCTATCTATCTATCTATCTATCTATCTATCTATCTATCTATCTATCTATCTATCTATCTATCTATCAATCAATCTATCTATCTATCTATCTATCTATCTATCTATCTAATCTATCTATCTATCTATCTATCTATCTACCTATCTATCTATCTATCTATCTATCTATCTGTCTATCTGTCTACCTGTCTATCTGTCTGTCTGTCTGTCTGTCTGTCTGTCTGTCTGTCTGTCTGTCTGTCTGTCTGTCTATCTATCTATCTATCTATCTATCTATCTATCTATAAGGAAATTATGGAAACATTGAAATTTAAAAAGACATGGGATACGGTGGTCGAGCGGCAAGCGCACTCGACTGGCGTACCGATGATCACGGATTCGAATCCATGTGAAGGCAATGATTTGTCCCTTTGTTCTAAGGAGTCCCTGAGTCACCCAGCCCTGAATGGGTACCTAACAAACAATAGTTATGCGGCTGGGTAATGCGTGGCCTGTGACCACTGCATCACTTGCTAACAGATCATCTGTCATGGTCTGTGGACGCAATTATCTTCTAAGAGATAATGCTACGCTTAAACACTAATACCATTCTCTAAAGACTTAGGGATAAAAGCATTATTCGTATCCAGTATGCAAAAACAAACACATACACAATTCTCGTTTTTCTCGTCCGAGTCCGGAAATGGCATTGGTTGCCTGAGAAAAGAAGGAAAATTAACACTTTTTCAACATACGGGAATAATGCTAAAGAGCCAAACCACGGTAGTGTCTGATTTCCCTAAGCAATCTAACCTGAAAGTCGAGATCAGTGTTTTCTTACTCTTAGGTCTTTGAAAATTGTAAACTCAACTAATGTAACATTTTACTTATACGTTATGTTCCTTTCTTAGAAGGTGCTTACTCGAAGTTACTTTAACAATGATTTATGTGGTACTTCGTGCTGTACTGGGATATTTACATGCACATCCAGCTCTCCTGGTTTCTAGAAAAAACCGCATTCTTATTAACGGAAGATTATGGTAAACACAACAATCCAACTCAATTATTTTTCTCGCAGACCCTGCTGCACTGGGTTTTGATACATGCAAACTCACCTGCCCTGTTTTCTGATACACGCGCATTATTTTATCCTATGAGCTGGTACATTAACACTCAGCTGTCGTGGTTTCTGTTAAACACAAAAACTTCTTCCCTGGGTTCAGGTACACGGACATTCTGATGCCTTGGATTCTTTAAGACGCATACTTTGCTGCCTTCTGTTCTGATAATTATACTCTGTTGCCAAGGGGTATATTTACAAGCAAATGCGGCTGCTCTGGGTACTGCTACAAAATAATTTTGCCTGGGTTTTTGTAAATGTACATTCTGCTACTCTGTGATCTGGTACACGGACATTCTGCTGCTCTGGATTGTGGGACACGCAAACTCCATTGCACAGGGTTCTGGTAACCCACACTTGGGTTCTATCAGAAACAAAACCAATTTATCTAGGTTATTGTACACATACTTTGCGTTGTACTCGCATAATCTATTGTCCTGAAGTTTTGGACTTGCATACACTGCTGGCCTTGGATTTTTTACACACACACACACTCTGCTGCCCTGGGTTCTGGTACACGTACACTCATTTCCCCTGGTTTCTGATACACGCACAGTCTTCTACTTTGGTTTCTTGTACATGCACGTTTTAGTCTTAAGTTTTGGTACATGCACACTCGCTGTACTGATAATTTTTACACGCACATTCTGCTACCTAAGGTCTCAGATAATCGCACATTTTTGGAGCTGGTAAAGGAACAGTCTGTTATTCTGGGTTCTGTTACACAAATGCATTGCTGCACAGGCCTCTAATACAGATACATTCTGCTACTATTGGACAGCCAAAGCTTAACCGTATATTTCAATCAGAAGGAAACCTCTGTTTTGTATATTGTGTTATTCAGATTTTACAATTACCGTCATATCAAAGTTTTAGATGACTTTCGTCAACAGCACATTACAATTCACTTCCCTTTCCTTGAGTACTTGACACCACTTATAGAATATATGCCTAACGTACATAATTATATTGAAAACCTATTGTGTTATAACAATATCAATCGCAAATACAAGACATGCATCACGTATTGCAACTGGAAGATAAAACCTTTCTGCAAAACTTTTTTCACTGAGATGTCCGACAACTTTCCCACATTTTTTGCAAATTTTTATGCAAGTCACATTTTTTTAACTCCCCATCCATTGTGTCACATTGTATTATCTCGTCGTTACACTCCTTTAACAACTGTCTATGATGAATACAGTGTTGCAAGATCTGATAATCCTCCCACCTTCGAATCTCTCAAAATAGAAAGTTCATCATTGGCATATATCTGCATCTATCAGCACTAAAACCAAGAATATATCTATGTTCTATATATATAATTCTCTACATGATCCAAACATTGCGGACAAAAAGTAGCAAGCTGTCTGACCTCTAACACCATCGACCAATCAGATAGCAAGAAAAGTTAGTAAACATTCAACATTTCATTAAATGGAATGGATGTCAATTACTATGTTTTTTCCGAACTACAACATAACATGTATTTCGTAGTGTAATGGTTATAACATTCACCTAACACGCAGAGGTCGTAGGTTAAATCCTCAGCTAAGTCATTATGTTTTTAATTTTTAAAATGTTTGTTTTTGTCGCCGTTTATTTCCTACTATCTTTTCGAACACCTTAACAAGCACAAGACTAGTGGGAATAAGCTTGACGAATGACCTTTGTCAGGTTATGCAAATCAGTTTATGGTTGCCAAGTTAGTGTGGTGCAGGGTTTGGGGTGGCAAGTAGCTAACCATAGTGCACATTTCGCCAGATAAACAATGAGTCTCATTTATCCTAGTATTTGAGGTCCATTCACTTTCTGCAGCTTTCATCGTGATGTAGTTTGTGTTTTTTCACCCCCTCACACTTTCTTTGCACTATCTATGAGCAAATCTGCGGCGTATGATAAACCGCTGGCATCTAGTATTTTATAATTCACCACAGCGATTATGTGCAAATAACCATTACGAATGACCATCGTTGGCGTCGACCCATCACAGTTGGAATATGTGTGGGGGGGGGGGGTAAACAGAAAAAAAGGAAGGGGCTGGGGAAGAACATTTCTTGCATTCATTTGTGTTGTTCTGTCACTGAGTAACAAGATATTTGTAGTGTAATAGCTACCTTGTCCAATTTGCACGCTGAAAGTTCTTTTTTAATATTTTTAAAAATGTTTTTTTTTCCTTTCTTATTTTTTTTTTCTTGCGAACATGACTAACACTCGATAGGTTTGGCCAATAACAGTTTATGGTTGGCAAGGGACGGTAGTAATGGGTTGGGGCAGGTAAAGACAGCCGAAATGCGCTTGTGTCTACGTATATGGCTTTTTACGGTGTTTTTATTATCTCGTATTTGTTCCTTTTTGTTTGTTTGTCTTTTTGACTGTCAGAAAAAATGCAGATTCTCCAACATAAAATTAAACCACTTTTGATGGTCCTAGAGATCTCAAAGTTTGTCGTTTATCTTAATATAGCATATGTATACGTCTGCTTTTTACATTCACGTTCTTGGATGACTAGAGTTGTCCTCGTCGACTTGACGGACGAACAACATCATTCACCCCGTGACCACATCCCCGTGTTCTTAAAATGTTGGGAGGGCGCTTGTGAGGTGTTTTTTATACAAATAAATAGAGGTAAAAAAGAAAAAATTAAAACCCATATTTTCATAAGTGGACTTTAAAAAATGAAAAAAAATTAAAACTTACAAGTTCAAGCACGTTGACTTAATGTTACTAAAAACGTGGGGCGGTTGCTTCAAAATCCTATTCTAATTTAGAAATACAATACAAAGATAGAGGCTTGTTATAAAAATTAAAAATTTAGAAGGCAAAAGAGTGATTTATAAGTGAGAGAATGAGTGAGCTGCATATGTAAAACCTCATAAGCACCCGCCCCACGTACTTAGTCAATATAAATCAAAGTACTTGAACTTATAAGCTTTAATATATTTTCTTCTGTTTAGCCCACTTGTAACAACGTTGTTTTTTTTTTGTTTTTTTTTTAAAAAAAGCTGATTTAACCTTTATCAATTTATTACTTTGCGCTGTGTCGCTTCCTTCATACCCCTCCCCCCTTTTCTATGATGAAGAAATTTGCATGGTACGTCGCGGTCAGTAAAGTAGTGTATCACTATTTTCACTAGACCACATGCATTTTTCTATAAAACCGGATCTTTTTATTTAGAATGTGTTTGTCTCTATCTTCCTTAATACGCTACTTAGATCTTTCTTCTTTTTTTTACTTCCTGCTTTCCACATCGTCTTATTTATTGAAATGTGTGTACACATTGTTTTTCTTTTCTACAATCTCCCCATCTCTAAATCCCTATACAATCCCTCTACAAATCCTCAACAAACCCTATACAAACTCTATACAAGCCTTTAGACCAACCCTATTTCTCTCTTTAACTAGATCCAAAATTCCGGAAATGTAAATTTTTGAATTTATAAAAAAGGTCATTACGACAGAGACTAAATAAAACAATTCAGCAAAAGTAGCATATTAATTTAATTTACCAGCGACAAAACGGGCGATTTAATTTTCAAGTAATCGAAAAGAAAACAATTTATTAAAGCATGATGATTTGTGTGATAAAATATGAGTTTTCCTTATCTCCATACTTTTTAACATGTGCAGTTTAAAGTGAATATGTTTAAATTTAATTGTATATTGTGTATTGAATATCTTCTAGTTCTTGCACAAAGAGCCAAAGATAGAAATCATTAAATCATATATTACTCTCATGGTAATAAAGTTGTGCATTAATTACTGAATGCTCAAAAATTTTAGGACGTTAAATTAAAATGGCACATGACATAGTTCCTAGAGTCTTTTTAAAAATAGTATCAACTTTTACTTTCCATTTCCGGCTGGGATTCACATTAATCAAAGCCTGTATGTCCATGCACATATGGTCATGGGTTGTATCATCTTAACTGAAGTATTTGTTACTGTTGATAAAATATTTCCTCAATGTCCAATCATTTCACTGGATATAAATTTATTAAAAGTATATAATATGCTAACATGCTTTTAATTCAATTAAAATGTAAAAATTATACTCTAACGGACCCATATTTACTCTTAAGATAGCATAGCATTTATAGTTGGTGCTGCATTGCGAACGCTTCGAAAAAAGAGTCAAAAGAATTATTGTCTAGCTTCTAATGATTCTTTTCCCAAGGCTTTAAAAAAAGAAATAAACATAACCAAATGAACGGCAAAGGGATCGTTCTTAAAGTTCATACTTTAAATAAAATAGCATTTCCTTCATTATAAAAACTATGTTACTTTGACTGGTCCCAAACATTAAATTCAAAATTTTGCAAATGTATGGACAATGAGTTCTCAAGGTTTTTTGTCGATATTTGTGTTAAATTTTAGATTCTTTAATTTATACGGGAAACTTGTTTTGTCTTGAAATTTATTAAGAAATATATATGAATAACACTATTTTTTAAAACTGATTATCTTCCTTGACCAGTGGGTGTTCACTGATTGTTAAAGAGATACCAACAACAAGTATCAAGTATGCCCCCTGGCCAAATAAAGATAAGGGGAAACAACTTGACCCACCACAAAACAATCGAGTCTTTTTATCAGTTGGTTAGGAGGTCCCGCCCACACCTCTCCATATCTAAAACATAAGTAACGTTAACAACAATAACAACGAAGGGGAAAAAACAACTTCAGTCAAAGCAGTCAAGTACAAGAATTGTTAATGATACAAATATTAATACTTTACTTGACTAATTGTGAGCGTAATTTAGTCAATAAAACAGACCTAGTTAAAGGGTTTTTTTTTACTCATCGCGATGTTTGTGTGATGTCGGCTACCAATTAAGAAGTAGCGGATCGCTTCCCTTTTAATAAAACAAAAAAGGCTTGACAATTTTTTACAATATTTGTTGACATAACTAAATTTTCTAAAAATATTTTAGCCAGATCCAGACCAATCTACGTCAGTCTTTAATTCTGAGAAATGAAGAATACGTGTGCTACGTTGTGAGTTCAATCAAAACCCACTCACAAATGAAAACATACACTAACTGAAATACATCACGATGTAGGTGCTGCCAGATTCATTACCGTTGAATATTTAAAAACTGAGCAGAGTGACACTATTAGATAGATCATTAAACTTGAAACTCTTGATAATAGAAGAACAAGTGTCAAAGAATAATATAGTTGAAGCATTAAATCTCACTTGCAAATACGATACAAATATAATCAAATACAACACTGCAATAGACAAAAGGAAACAAATTATTTTATAATCCACTGTACATGAACAAACACAATCAGTTCATGTCTGGAATTTGGGCTTGGCATATGTTGCTTGAACAAACCATGAAATCCAACACACGTTCAAAATTTAAAGCTCTAATAAAATCAAAAGATTTCACAAAAGACTCAATAATATTATGTATTGAAGGACCGTTTGTATAGATACGATAAGGTATAAAACAAACAGATGTATTGAATTTTGATAAGTACCCTTCCAAAAAGGTTGACACTATAAGTTTGTTAGGTTTAAGTTCAGAAAATCAAGAGACGGGGTCAATGTTAGATGAAAATACTCTCAACCACAATTTCTTCAAGTGATAAGTTTATTATTGAAAACTTTGTGAGGAAAAAAGAAGCGAAATCGTAGATCCTCACAAACACACACATTCTCACTTTTACTTTTAAATTAAATAGAACATAATAACGCATAATGATATGACATTCAAATTTTCCTCTAAAGATTGTTCAATCGCGTGCAAAGTAAATAAATCTCGTGTTCAAAGTTCGACAGCATACATTTTTAATACTATCTTTTATAAACATGTCTGTTTGTTAATCCTAAACTGCAGCGAGGCATAAATCATATATCTTCAGGGCCGCGTAGCCGTGAATCTTAAATAGAACTAAGACAACATCCTTCGATCTGTCTTTTATTTTCATGATCAACCGCCGCTCAGAGAAGATGTCACTCTCGTTAGATTACTTTTATAATTAACACTTGATTTCTTTAAAACATTCCAATAAAGTTAAGTCCCTATCTTACAGAAGATTATTTCCTCATGCGCTTAGCCCAACCTTACTGAACATAATTAGCTGAAATCACTTCAAATCACTATAGATATTGAGTCTGTGTGATTATTATGCAATGGGAAAACGATATTTTAATAATTCTCTTTTAAGGAATGTAGTCATATAATTGATGATTATGGACTACATAATTATAGTCTATCTCTCAAAAGCTGTGGGTTTATCTGATTAGCCTATCATGCAGTTTTTTTTATGTCAATGTGTATGTTACACTAGAGAAATCCTGGTATTCTGTAGAATTAGATTTTTGTCAAGTATTAACATCATATGTTTTATTTAATATTTCATCCACTTTAGATAAAATACAAAATACACACACATACACACACACACACAAATAATAAAAAAAAACCAAAAAACTATGCATTGTAAACAATAAATTTCAACTTTATTTTTAAACTAACTCGGGGGTAAACGTTTCGATTAATGCCTTCATCTGTTACAATTAACATAAAATTATACATACTTACTAAAGAAATTAAATTAAATATATATTTAGTAACAACAACAATTAAATACAAAACATATATTAGGTAGTAGTTAGAAGTTGAGATTAGTATATCATATAGAATTATATATTTTAAAATTCGTTATTACAAAAAAAAAAACGCGTTTGTTATCCACTTGTGACACTGTGCCTTAACGAAATCGTGCATTCTATAGCATCCGTAGGCAAAGTGTGCAAATTTTTTAAAAATTTCATTCTTTGCCCGAAACCTTCAGGCATTCTATATAATGCCTAATTTCACACATTGCCTACAACATATATATTACGTCTAAACCAAATAAAATCAATAAATCTTTTTTTTTTTTTTTTTTAAATTGAAATTGCTGTCTACTCCCTTTATCACACAACAAATTATTTTTGTGAAATTGCGAAAGATAAACATAGATCTATTCCGTGAAGTGAGTCTTAAGTGCGCATTAGCGTCAAGTGGCTTAAAGTATTTTTTTTTCATTAAATTACTTCCTGATATGACATATGTATGTTCTTTAAAAAAAAATCATGTTAAGCCTGGTACCTATTGGAATTCAGGACGTGTTAGCGCATTTTCGTATTATATATCAGTACTTATGTTAGATATCATAATTATGTAGTTATCAGTAATTGTGTTTAGATTTTAGACATATTTTTATGAATTTTCTTGTGTAATGAATATACCTGACATTTTTTTATTTAAAAGTCATTTCTTTACATTAAAAAAAAAAATTATTTTCTCTTTAATCCAACTACAAGTCACCACAAATGATGACGTAAAACTCTCTAAACTTTTACACATATTCTAATGACGTCAACTAAAAAAAAACAACTAATTATTTTGCACCCATTCGCACCACTCTTCAATGCTTGAGGAATAGTGCATTCGACTTCCGGCAATGGCGGCCGTTCCCTGCGCTAGTGTTACCTCTCGATTCGAAATATTTTTTGGTAGTTTTAACGGGGTTCTTAAACGGATCGAGTAACTGAGTGTTGATGCACAAATGGCAGGTCAGGACATACAAAAACACATATACCTCATGGGTCTAGGACTTATGGATGCTGTGATCAAGGGTGATGACAGACGGACGGACGGACAAAACGGGTGCAATAGCGATTTCGACATCTCGAAAATGCGCTAAAAAGAGAAAAAAAAGTTTATTTACAGGATAAGAAAAACCAAATACCTATAGAAGATGTTTATATTTTGTCTAGCTTACACTCTCAGGGTAAGAAAACAAATTTAAAAAAATTACGATTATGCGTAGGTCCGTAAATTAATTTTAATATCATTTTTTGGTCATATTAATTTAATCATTTATAATATTATTAATTTTTAACAGTATATCATCTTCGTGTCCGTAATAAGGAGTTATTTGACATGGTATTTTCTTTGACTTTTTAATATACCATCGATGTCTTCGTCTCCCTCATTATAGTCCATATTCATTGCCAAAATATATTTTACAACTGTCCATAGCTCAACGATATGTTAAATCAAAATTGATTTATAAAAATTATTTTTATCAATTAAGTTATCATTTAAATAAAGTAAAAGTGCAGTACGAAAGTGTAGCTGCTTAGATCTTATTAACAATTCAAATTATATGATATTCTAAATGTTTAAAGAAATAATATTCAAATTGTATATTACAGATAATATAGAAATACCTAAAATAAAAAGTACACTCGTTAGCTTCAAGTTAACATAAAAATTAAACACTGTATTTTTAGTTTAGATCATGTTTTTTAATGCAAGGATTTTGTTTGTTAAAAATATATGATTAAGTATGATAATAATAACAATGATATGAAGCTATAATTTTTTTAGAAAAAAAAAATTAAAAACTGAAAATAAGCATTTTAAAATATTTTTCAAACACATGATTTAAGAAAATATATTTTTAGTCCTTTAAGATGATGGGGGAAAGAAATAATCAATTGTTTTAAAAATATTTACAAATATAAATCTCTCCTAATATCATTTTTACGTACAGTTGTTAACATTTTAACTTCTATAAAATGAATACTTTAAGTTCATTACATCAATACACTACTTTGTAACAATGACAGTAAATCAGATTTAAAGTTCTTCAAGTAGTATTATCGCCCAACCACACCTAACTTCCAACACAACCTAACAAGTGTCTCAAAAAAGTATATACTTAATTAATGTCTGTGAAATTTAAACTGTTAATTAAAAAATATCAGTCATTCTCAGTGCATTTAGATTTTAAGTATGCAATTAATTTCAAAATATATATGTAGATTAACACTGTCATGAACATAACACAATTAGGAAAAAGTGTAGATTTACTTGTTTGTTTTGTTAAATTCTTGCTTGTACACCCTAAATTATTCTGTACTTCTTTGTTTTGAATTAAGATATACTATATTTTTTTTCCGCAAAGACACTGCAGTTTTATTTTAATGACTGATATCGCTTAGTTTAATGCTCTTCTTTTTACTGACATTATTTTCCTTTCTCCCGACCACCGCTGCTCTCTCTCATGCGTCACTCACAGGAGGATTAAACTCTTCCGTCTGTGTGTTCCTACTGTTTTCAGATTGTACTTCGTGTCAAGGGGTAATCAACTCTAGAACTTGGGGTTGAATTCTATTAAAAAAGCAACATATTTTTGCACTCTTCAGCGCTAAATGATCAGCTTAAAACTTTGACTTCAACAAGATTTTCTATGAGTTATTAGCATATATTTTAAAGAATATTGCGTGCACAATAACATTAGTTAGATCTAGATCAGTAGTTTAAGGAATTGAGTGTGCAAAAGATGATCCGCAGCGGGGTTTATGGTGCGATTTTAAGAGGGATACATTTTTTGACTGCAAATATCATGTCCTTATAAAGTATTTTTTCTCTTCTCCTTACAAATGAAAAAATGGTGGAGGGTGGTTGCATTGGGAAAAACAGCTCCAAAAACTCTGTCTCACTTTGTTTTGGCTGAAATCGTAAATGGAGTCTTAAGGCCGAAAAACATAACTACCAATAAAAATAGATAAATAACATCAGTAATGCCCTTTTGCGACAGCTTCCACTAAGTCATTTTATCGTTGGTGCACATTGTGGATGTCATTGTAGTGAGTTAATCACAAAGATCTGATCCTTGTGTTTGAGAGCCGAACCTCAAATGGTCAATTTCAGCATCGAGATATCAATTTTCGATTTTATTTTAGATTTTGGTTACAAACAGACGCGTCCACCGACATGGTTTCGGTGATTTGCCACATTAAAAATGGTTTTTATGGATAGGCAAACATAAGATAAAAGCCGTAAGGGTTCCTCGCGAAGTAAATGATGTTTCATTCGCCTAAACATTGCTCGAACTCAAAACATTCTACTTCTTTTTTATACATATTCTTCTTAATGTCTTCGCTAATACCTGTGCTACCTGCTTCATCAGCTGAGCAGTGCAATATAGCATTGTCTTTACGTGGGACTTGTTTGCCTCCCTGACCTCCCCGGCAATGTCTAGCGCGTGAAACGAAGTTAACAGGTGCTGTACTTTTTGAGAGATTAGGCTGAAATGATGGCAGTTCGAGTCACTGTTATGGTCTATCCTGTTGACGTATGAGTTTGTTAGGTAGTGCTCTGTTCGAATTTGAGTCACTAAACTCCAATGCATGCGACTCAAACTCCACCACTAATCTGATCGCATTGGCCTGGGCGTGTTAGCGAATACTCCACTAAGGCGTATTATCCGCCCACTCCTGGTACAACTCGTGGTGCATTAGCCAGACCTTTGCCCGAGATAAGGGCCTGGAACGTATTGTGGGGTTGGGCCGTCCATGACTTTATTAGGTAGTCTGCTTTTTCATCGACGTCAACATTTACGTGGCTCGGTATCCACTGCACTGTCACCTTACCCCCGAGTCTTTCGTGCGTAACCACGTCATCTAAGATGTCATCAACCAAGTGGGTGTTTCAATTTTCACTATTCAAAAACCTCAAAAGCTGATCTAGAGTTGTTGAGTCCCTCAATAATAGGTTGAGAAGCTTACACATTTTAGAACCGTTGGGGATAGGTGTTAGACCCAACCAACGTATTTTTTAATTCTGTTAGGGACACTAAGTTAACTTTGGAGGGACAAAGTGTAAAGTTGGAGACGCTGGTGAAAGGTCGCCTACAGTTTATCAGGACGAAATGTGATACTTAGGATGTATTTGCTCAGACAAAGTCTGATAGTCGATGTTGAAGGGGTCACCAAAAAGTTACTGGGACTTAGGGTCTGACCAACCAGAAGAAAGTTGGCACAGGTACCACCCAGAACAATTAAGATTCTACCAATAGAATTGCTAGAAATGTAGGACAGACGCCACCATGGCATGACCAGAGGTCCTTATATACTCTACCCAAACCTTAAGGCGCTCTCTCGCTCTCAGAACACAGATCACTCTTAGATAGGCCTGTCAACGGGTACCCGGGTCAACGTCCCGGGTACCCGTTGACGAGCAATTACCCGGGTAGTAAAATGGTGTCTGGGTACCCGTGAAAATGGTACAGCAATATCCTTACAGCCAGTGTTTAAACTGTGGCTCTTATGTGTTCAAATTTCGGCTCGAGAATAATTTATCAAATTAAAATTTTTCGTTTGAAATAAATACTGTGAAATACGTATTAACATGAAAATGCTTAAAATGAAATAAGTGTTAAAGGGAAAAAAACACGGTCTCGACAATAAACTACAAAGTATTTTGATATAATTTTTTTTTCCAGGAACATGATGCAAAAATCATTTTAAACTAAAAGTTTTTTTCTTTGAATTGTTCAAGTAATGAAAATAAAACACAACGCCGATAACTACTATTAACTAGGAAGGGCTCGAAATGACCTTCACATTGGCTTTGAAATACGCCGCTCATCGTTGTTACCGACAGAGCGATCAACCCCCCCCCCCCACCAACCGACGCACACGCGGTCTCCACTCCTATCCCCACCATACTTTAAAAAAAACGTTTCAATCGTTGAATGATTTTTACTATAATAACGAAAATAAGTGGTGGGGGGTGGGTCCATCCCCTCAGTATGACACAAAATAGGACACAAGAGCGATAACTAGGAATGGCTAGAAATGAACTTGGCTTTGAAATACGCCGCTCATCTATGTTACCGATTGTGACGCGCCAATTTCTTTTAATTACCCCCCCCCCCCACACTGACATGTCTCCAATCCCATCCCTAACATACTTAAAAAGAAATAAACACCTGCTATATTCTGGGAAAACCCCCTTTTTAATTTTTTTTTGGATTTATAAAATCATATTTGAATCATTTGAACAATCTGTACCGTATTACAAATTAAATACTGGGGGATGGGTCCACTAAGTAGGGGCAAGTCATGAAAACTTTAGTTAATTAATTAAAACAGTTGCCAGCTACAGCTATGAACTAGAAATAACCCGCCATGTCATCATACCATTAGCACACCTCCCCCCCCCCGCTCAAAAATCCTCTTACCACCCCTCTGCTCACTGTTTTTACACCACTGTACTACAGTAGTATTTAATGTCATCATTTTACAATCGTTGACTCGTGTCAAAATTTGCATTTCCCCAATAAACAAAGCAGTAAACGGCTAATGGTAGTAATAGCGGGCATTAAAAAAATTACGAAAATTTCTAGGCATTTCAAACGGGTAACCCGGGTACCCGTTTAAATTTTGGACGGGTACCCGGGCAGCATTTTTCAACAATATTGACAGCCCTACTCTTAGACCTAAGACCTAAGGTGATAGGACTGTGGGGAGTTGTAAGCCTAGCTGAGAAGTCTGTTTTCAGGTTTGAGTAGTTATAGTTAGAATAGTTCAAATGTATTGTGTATAGGTTAGGTTTAAATGCTTATCAGTCTTATATATGTATTGATGAAATTGATGTATTTATAGTCAGTTAAGGCTTGTCGATATTATTGTTTTCAGCTAGTATAGTAAAGTTAGTACTAGTAGGTTAGAACTACTAAGTAACACTCCAGAGGAGCAGACCAGGCAGAAGACGTTCTGGTGTTGAGAGGAAGAGACAAGGTGGCCTTGCCTCACGTGTGAGAATCATTGAAAGAGGATCATCGCGTTTACCAACCCTAGCTGTCGCTCAGTGCATGTGGCAATTGCATGACCACGGACGGACGTCAGGGGAAGACATCGCCCGATCCAATTGGGAGCGGAGCGGTTAAAGCAGCGACGATAGGCAGACCCGTCAATCATCTACTTGACCCACCCCACTGACCAGGGAAGTCGGGTCATGTTCATAGATTGTCCATAGTAATCTTTGTTGAATGTTCATAGATTTATCTTAGTTAATTAGTTTGTCAAAGTACATATTGAGTATCTGTTTTTATTTGTTGTTAATTCTTTAGTATTAAATGTCATTATTCTCTGTTATATTCACAGAGGCGTTTTTTTGAGTTATTATTCGTATAGTCTCATAGTTAATCTTTGCTAGTGTAAGTTATAGACCCAGTAGAGCATTGCTTATTTACTATTACTCCTACTCAGTAGGATAGCAGGTAACAAGGAAAGAGTTGCTAACTATTAGTACAGGATGCAACAAGGAAAGAGTTGCTAACTATTAGTACAATCTAACCCTAGACAACTAGTCGTATAGGTGCTGGTGTCTATACCCCTATAGACCCAGTCCTCAACAAGAGTCATAAAACACTATCGAAGAAAAACCTATTAGATCCTATCCCTGCAATGTTTGGTCTCGAAAACAACATAGGGGATTTGAGATCATTTATTTGTTGAAAGCGTTCAATCTTAAAAATCTTTTTGAAAATTAAAGAGTGCTTTGCTTTCTCTCCTGCCAAAATTTTGGCAGTAGTAACTCATGCCGAAGTGTAAATTCTGTCAGAAAAAGATAGTAAATTGTTATATATAATATTTTTTTTAATTTTCAAGGGAATTCCAAAACGTTCAAAATAAATTAAGCATCCCACACATTTTTCATTGTTTGAATTTAAAATTGAATAGGTTGATTTATTAAAAATAAAAGTAAATATGTTTATATGTTATTCATTACCCATGTAATCCAATATATACATTTATAGACATAATCCTCAGAACAATGCATGGCAATTCTTTTAAATATTTAGTATGAGTATTTTATATTCGCCCAAAATCTAAAAAATTAAAACTGCTTGTAGCAATAGTAATAACCAGTGACAGAGGCGGCTTGTGGGAGTTGCTGATCTTCTATCGAGTGCCTCCTCAGCCGGCGGATAGGGGAAATCCCCACTAGATATGGAGGGTACCGGGAAAAAATACCCTGGGCGGACCCAAATCACCCCTACTGCCTTGTAGGAAGTGGAACGATCCAAAAAAGCTAGGGACCCATTCCGAACAAAGGCAGCTACCCAGAGCCCTGAGAGGGGCAAACCCAGATGGTTGTGCGCATGGCTAACGACCCTGCTATGTAAAAAAACAAAAATATTAGGTTAGCTAATCAACTGAATAAAAGCCGGACTGATATCAATGGAATTCGACATATGCCTGTAAATCAGGGGTGTGCAACCTGCGGCCATGAGCACGAAAAAGTGCGACCGTGGAAGTCTGTTTACATTATAATAACGTAGGGCCCTTAAATATTTGTAATTTGGCAATATATTATGTAAAATTCTAAACAAAATATCGAAAATTCAGTTGCACTCTTAAGCACATTTTACTTGAGAAACAAATTATGACTACGGCAGCTTTAGAGTTAAATGAAGTGTTTTGCGCTCATATACATTGTAGCTAATGAGGGCAGGCCATGAATTTTACCCACCTAATATTGAAGCGCACCAATACCGTGTGATGCGCACATTCGATGTATTTATCTTGCTCTGTGTAACCATGTAACACGTCGGTCAACTTCAGTAGCTGATAGTACACATAATTACCCATATGTCTGTGTACATCACTCTTAAATGGCAGCTGCACCAGAAATCCACACAGATTGTTGACATAACAGTGAGTAAACATAACAGTATTAATAGTGAAAAGGCGTTTAATGAAAACAATTAATTGTATCATAGTAGAACGGCTTGTTTACTTAGTTACCGTATAATATCGACGCGTCCTTAGTGCTCATCATAACGATAAAAAGGAAAAGAACATTGTAAGAAGAGAAGCGGAGCTTTCAATACTTTAAAGTAAAATGGGAGCTAGATTTATTTATGGTAAAGACATAGAACCTCCTAATCTGCGGGAATGTTGTGAAAACTGTCAAAAGGGAAGATGCCAAGTAACATTTACGTTGATGCGTATCATAAATGCAACTTTACACAGTTACAACGTGATACAAGGAAGATCTGCGTGGAAAATCTAAAGAGGAATGTTTTAAAACAGACCTCGACCATGTTTGCTTTTGTTAAGATCACCAATAAGCGTAGTGACACTTTGTATCGAGTAACCTATCATCTCGTTGTCACCGAAAGGCCTTTTTCCGAAAGGGAACTCGTAAGAAGGTGTATCATGGATGTTGTTAAATGTATTCATCGGTGGTAAGAAATTGATTATTCTTGGATTTCTTTGTCACGTGATACCGTGCAAAATTGTCAACGCTCTCTATGCAGGCAAAGATTAAAAAAGAATACAGCCAGTTTGCACTGGCTGTTGATGAATCTACGGACGCTTATGATTCAGCGCAGCTTCTCAAATTTATTCGCTCCCTATTCCCAACATTTGAATTGTGCGAATATCTGCTCAAACTCAAGGAGAAGACAAAATTTTGGTAGTTAAAAAAAGCTTGCATTGGCTCACGCTTTCATCTTAAGAACCTACGAGATATGAGCTCAGACACGGCGCGCCTGCCATGGTTAGTATAGCTACGTGGCTAGATATTCCGATTATTTTTTCAGGTATCTCGGTAATGACCAGCTAATAAATCTGCACTGCATTATTTACCAGGAAGCACTGTGTTCTAAATCTGTTAATTTGGATATAATTCTGAAGGGTGTGATTTGCATTATCCATTTCATTCGCGCAAATATAGTCTACTCTTCACCAATGCCGATTCATACAAATTATTCATAAAATTAATTCGTCGGCTGAAGAAGCCAGCTTTGGTGGATTATCTCAGGGAGAAACATCTCGCCGTGCTCTGCTGCTACGAAAAGGAATACTTGATATTTATGCCACGAAAAACAATGACTGCCCACTGCAGAACCATGCCTTATCAATATCTCTATCCTTCCTTGTAGATTTTTTATTTATATCAACTGCCTCAAAGAGTCTCTCTAAAAGTCAAAGAAACAATAATTTGCCTCATGCAAATAATAGCACAGGCTTTCTGCGACAAATGTCGTCTGATTCAAAGTCATATATCCCAATCTCTATCATCTCCCGCAACTCACCGCTATGATCGATAATCATGTTTCTGGAATTCGAAGAACAATTTCAGCATTTCGACAAGAACATTTTGTTGCGACAGAGAGTTCGCCGATTGATGCCCAAATGGAAATAATCGAACTAAAAATATATAAGATAAAAACAAAATAATTGAGACATGGAAAGTAGCTTTGGAGTAACCCAAGCTTCGCAAAATAGCAAGAAACACTCTACTGCTGTTTAAAAGCACTTACTTGTGTGAAGCGTCATTTTCCCAAATGAAATATCTCAGGAACAAATATCGAACGCGACTGGCTGACACCAATCTGGAGCCAGGAATACGAATGTTGATCTCCAGCGAGTTCCCTGACTTCAAAGAGCTAGGTAGTCACTAATTTCTTGACTCTGGACTGGTAAGTTACATGGACAGTATTAGTGACAAAGCTTATCACTTATACAATTATTGTGTTCTCAGTGGACTAATGCCACTGAAAAATATCCTTATGCTGTACGTGTGTGACATGCATGATGTAAGGACACTGTTAGGTTTATATGACATTGTTCAATATAGTAGAAAATATATCAAAATATAAATTTTATTGATTTTGTTTGTAATGATGCACTGTGTCAGCCTAAATTAGATTATGATAATGTCATAAATATCTCGCGTTGACTATTACAAAAGGTGAATTTTTTATAGTGATCATTTCTTTTTTCAGTGATTTTTTTTGTCGGCCATAGCAAAAGTAATTTTTTTTTAAGCAGCCGTGAATGGCCCACATGTTTGTTATATCTTTAATTCATCTATAAAAAGTTTTTGAGACATACATAATTTCTAATTTTTTAGAAATAAAAAGTACAGGTGTACTTTATTTATATGGAAGTACAGTTTAATTATTAACAAATTAAACAACAATCTAATAGAAAAGATGTGCTTTGATATCAAATTTTTACAGTTTTTTAAAAAAATGCCCTTTTCAAAAAAAATATCGAAATTTCTGAATAATAATACTGCTTTTGTCGTTATAATTGATGAAATCATATATTGCCCTTACGTCTACAATAACTCTCCTTAAGACTAACTTTCCCAAAATTTAAAAACTCTTTGTTATCCTAATTCAGTGTAGGGCGGCGACAAAAAAGTTATGTAATTGAAAATAAACTACCCTTGACTTTTCTACACTGACACTATACAGCAGTAGAATCTGTGAAACCCACAATCCACTGCAGTAGACTGCAGGAAACTCACACTCTCCTGCCCTAGATACTGGTAAACACACACACACTGCTGCTGTCAGCCAGCTCAAGTTTAACCCTATCTTCCATCCAGAAGTAAACATCTAAGTTGTTTTATTTATTGTGAACGTGACAACTCAATATCACAGTCTCATCAATGTTTATGTTGAACTTCACCTACCAACATAAACACACGTCCATCTTTGCGATAAAGTTAATATAAGATATTTAAAAAGTAGCGTGCCGTACACAATTCTACTTATATTAAAAACTATTATTTATGACAATCTCAATCACAAAAGCCGGACATGCATCACTCTTGCAGATTTGAGGTCAAACTGTTCTGTCAAATTTTACGCTTAGATGTCCGACAGTATTCTCTACTTTCCCATATTTCAAATCGAACCATCTGAAAACCCCATTTCTTCAACTCCCCCACCATTGTGTAACATTATGCTAATCCCATCCTAACCAACCATGCACATGAACGTCCTCGTTGACTACATTCGTGCAGTAGGCGCTTATGACCCCGTTTAGTTCCTACCACTGAATCTCTCCAAAAGTTTGGCAATAAAAAATGCATCCAATGCACATATGTTATCTCTCAGCATCAAAACCAAATGTGTCTCAAGAATTTACCCCTTTCTTCGCGTTATCAATTGTTTAATGAACCGATATATTGCTGTTTCGAATGTGACCGTAAGTCTTTTAATCTCTACGCTACATAGATTTATTATACCTTCCTGTATCGTCTTATCTCATATCATCTGTTGTCTTCCTACTCAACATCACTCTTATCCTTCACAAACACGACTTCTCTAATTTAACTATATCAAGCATACCGGATCTGTAAATGTTTGCATTTAAATAATTAGTCAACACGAGAGAGACTCATTGACACAATTCAGCGAAGGAAGCAGATTGATTTAATGCGCCAGAAAAAAACTGTATTTTTCAAGGAAAGGATATGAAAGCATTGTATTAAGGTACTTGTGTAATGTATTGCTGTACAGTGTGAGTAATTTAATGCCTTGTGTAATACAAGTTGAAGGTGAGTTTTCTTTTATCTCAATAGTTTAAAAACGCATGCAATTTTTAAATTAATTGTGTTTTCAAATAAATAAATTTTCATTAGAGAATATTCCAGCTTTTATTTTAGATCAATCTAAGCCAATAATCCGTACACAAATTGTCGCTAGGCGTATTATTCTAATTGTTTAGAAAGTAGACAATATGTCTGATAAATTTTAAACTACCTTTTAAGTCTTATAAAATACACTAACTATTCTTCTTCCAGCAGTGACATGTGAATTGGATAACCATGGACTGGTGTTTAATGTTATGATAAAACTTTATTTATAGCTGGTGTTTCATTGCAAACGATTTGTAAAATGAGAGAATAAAATATTGTTTAGCTTCGTATGATTCTTTCCTTTAAGGCGAAAAGTTAGCAAACACTAACTTAACCAAATGAATAAAAGGGAATGTGTTATAATTTTTAAAATTCTTTCTTTACTTGAATCATCCTGGTCGCAAACTTCAAATTCTTAAAGATTTCATTTCTAATAAGATCCGTTTATTGATTCTAAAATATGGTTGGCCTTACAATATATTGGAAGCATTTAATTTATCGATACCATTTGCTTTTGTTTTTAACTTATGCATAACGCATCGTTTACGGTGACCCCAGGAGCGGCGTTTGAGGGTGGCAACTGTGGCGACTGCCATAGGCCCCGTGCTTAGGTAGGCCCCGCGTTTCGGTCCTGAACATGTCTCGTCATGGTTAATAGCCTATACATGTAGAACCAAAGAGTAGACTGTAGAAAGTATGCGGGAAACGATTGTAAAGAAACGAAAGAGGCACTCTTGTAATCCTTTTTGAAGGTAAAATTCCGTAGCGTAGCTCTAGACGTCTTTAAAGTCATTACACCGTTAGCGGAAAATAGGTCAAATGTCATATTTTTAAATACCATAGCATACTGGAGCTTAGCGATCTTTACTAGTACTCTTGCCCAGCGGGGTCATTGCAGGTACTAGGCCCCGCGCTTACCTAACGCCACCACTGGGTGACCCGTGTTTACAGATTTTTAGTGTAAAAGAAGTCAAAAATGAAGGAAGTTTTCAAAATAAATGTATTTCAGTTTTTATTATTGTCCCTTTAGCTGAAAGCCGTATAGTAAACAATCAAAAATGTAATGACATAAAGAGGAACATTAAATCTCATTTCCATATTGGACATTAGTATGCGGGAGTTATTTTTTGGTGCAATATGTTTTTTTAAGCGGTAAGCTTTCTAAAAGCTAGAGTTACAAACGGACATTAATAGCAAATTATATATTTTGATTATATATACACTATATGTGTAATGAGAGACCTCCATGAAGGCTGCGCATTATATAAGTTTGCATATTATATAATGATATAATCATAATAATAGTATACATAGTGAATTAGACACAGCATAAAGTGATACTGCTGCAAATGGTGGTTGGACATTTCGGCCCCGGACGATTCAAACCCGGACGGTTCGACCCTGCCAGTTCGACCTCAGGACGTTTCGACCCCGGTCGGTTCGACCACGAACGGTTCGACCCTGGGCGATTCGACCCCGGATAGTTCACCCAAATGATGTTTCGACCCTAGGGCGTTTAACAAGATCTTGGTAGCTCATATTAAAAATAGGGCACTGAACTTCTAATATGAATTCATTATGGGCCGGCTGTCCCGGATGTCTGATTATGGTAAAAGCTTAAGATATTTTCCCCATTTATTTTTAACAATCGATATGAATAAATTAATGATAAAACCGAAGTAAAATGAACAGCTATTTAAAATGGACATCTTGCACAGAATGGGCACAGGAGCCCTGAAATGTCTTTTTTTCCCTTATATTACCTTTATAAAAATTAGCGTTAGTTTAAATAACGGATCTTGCAAATCTTAGTACATAAAAAGTAAATAATTACTTTAGAGAAATGAACTCTTTATGTTCATTCCCTCGGCAGGCGTCCCCAAAATTTTTTGTAATGCACGTTAATGATTTAATTCCCCAAAACATTTTACACAATAGTGAGAAACATAGCTTGAGTACAAGTTGTCACTCCATTTAGAGCCCAACCTTTCATGTCGTTTTTTCTCTTTTTTTAAAGCTTTTAAATTATTATTTTATTTATCCATTTGATTTGAAACTTAGACTTTTGTTTTTGCACATTTCCGTGTAGGTTTCTTGCATAATTGCTTTTAAAGCATATCACTCATTGGATTCTTAAAAAGCCAAATTTACTGAGATCGATGCAACGCACGACCGCGTCTGCAAGTTGTTAATAAAAATTTATTTAGACGTAAATGTCCGTTACGGTTCTTGAGAAAACTACAGGAACCTAACTAAATAGAAACATACCTAAACATTCAACATTTGATCAAGGTAAAACTAATAATTTATAATATAAACAACTCATTAAACCTTTTTTGGAGGATACGAGACACAAGTAGTATAGGATGCACGGAACGGGTATTATTTCTGGCGTACGCCAGAAACGTCACTTCCGGTCTATGACGTCACATTTGGTGGGCGTGGTTACTTCCAGGTTATGACGTAATGGTTGGGGGGTCATTTCCGGTTATGGGTGGGGGTCATTTCCGGTTATGGGTGGGGTCATTTCCGGTGGGTGTGATACCGAGATGGCGCCGAACATGTCTAAACACGTGGCCAAGATCGCGGCCAAGATGGCGTCCAAGATGGCGGCGAACATGTCTGAACTTGTTTTTTAAGATGGTGGTCAAGATGGCGGCCATTGTAGGGGCAGTAACTGCGTTTATTATTTGAGTAAATTAAGTTATTTCCCTTTGTTTTCTTTTATTTTGTTTTGTTATTGCTTTTATTTTTTAAATATTTTTTAAAATACAACAGTGGTTCTAAATATATTATATAATAGTTAATTTTTTATATTTT
>MUZC01000481.1:143797-228169 GCA_002072015.1 Radix auricularia
AGCTAGTTGACATGTGGTCAAAGCAAATGCCAACCTAGTTAAGAACGTAATTATTTTTTGCATTGTTTTTAATTAATGATGATTACTATTAATAACAGAACTATAGCAGATTTAAATAGATTTGCATCATAGATCAAAGATAATCCCAAATTAAAGTATAAAATTTATTAGTTATAATATAATAATAAATAATTAATTTTATAATTCATTAAAAAAATTCAAATAATGTGAAATGACATCTTTGAGTATAATTTTTCTCTTCCTTGAAAAGATTGTCTCTAAAAATAATTTTTTTTAACTTAAACTTTTCTATTACTTCTAGGTGTATACCAAGCAAATTGAAATGAAATTGATAAGGATAATATCATGTTTTTCAACCAAAATAATATTGCTGAGCATATGCCAGATCCCTAACATTATTCACGTGCATTGTGACTATGAATATGATTATAGTAAGTAGTTGAAATTTTATTTCGTTTATTTCATTTTAAATTGATTATAATTTATATTTTTTTAGAAAATGTATTAAAATTATTTTATTTTATTGATGGTGTAAAGAATAGCTTTATTTTATTTGAACAAGTGTGATTGAAAATAAGGTAATTTTATTAGGAGACAGTGACCTACATTTGCCGTTAATTATAGCCTTAACATACTCATTGCTGTTGCTTAGTTTATAATGGAAAATTAAAGTAATATATTAAAATAAATAACCCAGAGGAGAAAATATTTTCCTCCATATCAAAATCTATTCTCCGCCACCCTGGAAACTATGCCCCCCCCAAAAAAAAAAAACAACAACAAACAAACAAAATAAAATACATAAATAAATAAATAAACATGCCCTCATCACACTTTCTACACAACACAAAATGATCTCTTAAAAAGCAAAAATGGTAATAGACTGTAGATTTAAGGGTTTAACATTATTTATGGTAGTGGCGTAGGCTATAAAGACAATGGAAGAGTCATGACAAATGTTTTTTTAAAACTACTTGATTTTACTTGAAACTATAACAGCGTTTTCACCTAAAATTAAAGTGCAGCATCGCGTTGTGTTTATTGTCACTTGTGTACAAAAGTACTTGTTTAGTGTATTAAGGTAGATCTTTTTTGTGTATTAAGGTAGATGTTTTTTGTGGAAAATGTCATGACTTATTGGTGCAATTCTTTGGTACGGTAAAGCCACACAATTAACATGCATACAGCAGAAATCAGCAATGGAGCGGGGCAGTGGGGAAAGTTATGCTATAAATTTATTTAAAGTATAGGGATAACTTACTCCAGCTATGCAACTGATAGTATAAACGTGTGACCTAGGTTTTTTCTGTATAAAGTTTGGTCTGTGTTGTGTTTTCTGAGGCAAAAGTAATCTCATATAAAAGCTCTATACTTTTACTATATTTTAAAAGTCATCTTAAAAATTTTTAATTTAACAAACCTTGGCTACTTGAATTTATTTCATTTTTGCTGTACATTTTATAAATGCTACCAGTAAAAGACCCCAATGATATTTTAAAATATTTCTATTTTAAGTAGAAATTGGAAATTTTAACACAGGTGCTATTCACTAACTTAAAGATGGAATTACATTTTCCAAGACATCTGTGTTAATTTCTCATATTATTTGATCATCTTTGGGCAATTAGCCACCCTCAAAAATGTGTCATTAGGTATATGTGACCCATTTTCCTCAACTTGTTAACCACCCCGACTAAGCTTATGAATATTGAATTTCTAATAATCATACTCTAATGCATGTAGCACAAATACAAAATATATCTCGATTCATAAACGTTAATAAAACAGTACATTTTAATGTCATAAAATTTACGGGAGTTTTTATTTTTACCCTGGTGACTTGATTTTAAAACACATTCTCCCTCCCCTGGAAACTTTATTTTAAAATAAACACTCTGTTAGATTTGTTTTGGGGGATACTTTATGTCGTGTCACGTCATTGTATAAACTTAAGGCGCAATATTTTTTTTTATATAAAAGAAGCCTCTGTAATATATAAGATAAGATAATTCATGTAGTTAATTTATTGCCTTGATTATATCATATTATCACATACGAAGTAAAATATGTGAATGTTAATAAGTTCAATATTAATTAGTTTTTCTTAATTTTTTTTCCTTAAGTTTTGGAAAAGCCAGAGGGTGAGTTTGACCTTCATTTACCTTCTTGTCAAACTGTTTCTTTCTATATTTATAAAATATTATTTAATTCTGCCTTCCTTATTATTTCATTGTCTAAGTCAGTCATTCCAAACCTTTAAAGGTGGCGATCCCTTTTTATAATAATCATGTTACCCACGACCACTCTAAAAGTTAAATAAGTCCTTTTCAATAAAGTTTTTACAAACATTTTTTATTATAATAAATATTTTTAGTAGACGGCAACCAACAGAAAACTGGCCGCTCTAAGTATTAACTTTTTAAGGATTACCACTGTATGCCTCCACCCCCTCTTTTTTTTCATGCGTATGTACTTCAGCAAAATCATTTGTTATTTTTAAAATATCTTCTCCATCTTTTCTTTATTTGACAACAATCTCCATCATTCCAAAGTCTTCATCTGTTTCATGACTCTTTTATGCTTTTTTGTTGTTACTTTTTGTCACATTCGAATAAACTACATGATTTTTTTTTCATATTATTTTTTGTGTATATTTTAGATTTGGTGTTTTTACCAGTGGACCCATTAATATATATTGGAGAGACATTTAAGTTGCAGTGCAAGATTTCAAATGATGGCATTGGATCCTCAGATTTATACTTTAAGTTTGATAATACAAAGACTAATCGTCATTGGGAAAGAACTAACCTTAATACAACTGATGAGAAGATAGCTTGGATAGAACTTAACATCACAGAAGAGTATGCCCCTTACACAACAATCTTGTGCATTGACAAAAAAACGAATAAAATTGTTTCCACTTTTGTCTACGCTGAACGTAAGTTTAGTTGCCATACAATAACTTTCTGATTTGTTGCATTTTGCATTTTATATAACAAATTACCAATTCGAACAAAATTAAGTCTTTCAATTTTGTTATGTTCTTTAAGGCATATTTGGGCAATCCTAAGGGCATAAAAATAACTATTGTAGAATGTTTTCAATTGTTATCAACTTTTTCTTTAAAGAAAACAAACCTGAGTCACAAATGTCTCCAAGTAATGTACAAGTGGTTAATGTTCCCTCTAAAGTTTGTTATTCAATGTGCAGAATAAAGAAAATGTTTTGCACAGTTGCACAACATTTTTTTTCAATTTTATACACACCACAAAACACAGATATAATAAAATCCTTATTAAAATTGCAACATAGTAATTATAAACCATTCTGGTGTTGGTCTGATATCAAAGTGGGCACCCATCAGCGAAGCTTTAAAAAATACCATTGCTGGTGGTTGATAATTTTTTTAAATTCACTAGGTGTTCGGGACTGCATATCAAATACATTTTTTAAAAAATATCATTAGCCATGTATTCCATAAATCATAATGCCTGTCTGTCGAAACTATAAAAATACACAAAGGAATTGTGTGATCAAAATAATAATCAATGACTAATACACCAGTCAATGATTCAGCTAATGTCGTCCTAAGTGCAAAAAGAATGAATGCGTAATAGATTAATTCCTGCAGCACATACCTTAAAGGTGCTGTCTTATGGTACAAAATCCTTTCAACTGCTAATACCACATAGAAAACCCAGTAGACAAAAATATTAAAACCATAAAAACAACTGCATGGAGGATAAACTAATCGTGGTTTTTTGCTATTCTTAAAGAAATGCTGACTTAACACACACAAATGCAAATTGGTCTGCTTCTATTCTCAAAATTATTTTATCAAGAAAATCAAAAACTTGTTGGGGTATTGAAAAAATTGTGAAATTTTAAAATTTTGTGTAACTATATGCAAATGATGGATAATTCATATTTTTGTTTTTGTTGAATTTTGTGTAGTTAATTTGCTTGTATATGTTTCTAGAGATGCATTCAAGGTTTTTTTTTAAAGAAAGAAAAGTCATATTTCTAATTCAAACTTGATCTTTATTTTATTAACGAACCAGTCATAAGCCCATGTTTAGTAAAGTTGAGTAATACATTGCATCTGATATCAGAATGAGAGTAATCAAATATTATTAGGTATTTCAAAAATTATTTTCCAGGTCCACTTACAAGTGTGGTCAACATAATAGGAGTGTATTTATATGATACTGAGCTTCATGTTACTTGGGACCTTGGAGAAAAATACTATTATGAGGAAAAAATTGGAGTAGAAACACATTGGCATGAATTTGCGAGTCCCAATAAAAAGTAAGTATTGTTAAGAAAATCTGTTACCCGGCTATCTATTTTTCCATACTGATTTTCAAAATACTATTGTTTTGTGAAGTCAACAGAGTCATTTTAATAACTGTTGTAAAATGTTATGTAATTTGAAAATTAATTTTAAACTTTTCTAACTCAGTTAAAAATAATAATAATTTAAAAAACTCTTAAGTCTGTCAAAGAAATGTCCGTGTGTTTATTCAGTCATATTACTGATTATCTTTTTGCCTTGACATAACTTATATAGAGACTTTCTTTCTTTTCACTCTTAGTGCTTTTTAATTTGTTTATTCTTGTTTATCTATACAAGTGCTCACCAAACTATTTTGACCCAGTGACCCCCTTTTTATAGTCAAAACATGTCCTCGGACGACCAAGTAAAAAACTACATAAATATATAGCGAAAAACTTAAATCCAAACAAAACAAAAAATACAACGATTTGATGAATATGTATTTTTTGAAATTATTGTTCATTTTTTAAAATGATTTGGATAAACATGATGAAATTTTGTACTGTATTTTCTGCGACTCAATGTGAATAGCAACCGCAAATTCACAGTCGGTTTCAATTTTTTTGTGATATGGTTCAGAATGGCACCGAAGCTTAGTTCTACCCAGTTGGAAGACGGAAAAAAGCAGGCAACAACTTCTGTACACATAATGCAGATTATTAGATTGCGATTTGTTTTGTAACCAAAATTTGTGCTATCTTTCAAACATCTGTTTAAGTTCTTCATTTGTGGTTACT
Source organism: Radix auricularia (assembly GCA_002072015.1). Taxonomy (NCBI): domain Eukaryota; kingdom Metazoa; phylum Mollusca; class Gastropoda; family Lymnaeidae; genus Radix; species Radix auricularia. The sequence continues at coordinate 148,892 of MUZC01000481.1, forward strand.
TTAATAGATGCTTTAGTATTAGTAAAGATTCATCAGATGCTGTGTTTGGGATAGGAATTTGTCCAAACAAAAACGTGTTCAACAGTCGAGGAAGATCCACGTGAAGATTGTCTTAAAATATTTGTTTCAGATGTGCATGTAGAGTCGATTAGTTTTGACAGTACCCCTGCAATCTTTACCTTTATTTTACAATCTTGAAAGATTTGGAAACTGAGAACAGTCCCATATTTTTCTTGAACCAAAGGAATCATATGGAAAGTTATTTATGGGAAGTCTAACTATTTTACTTTCGCTTAGCCATAATATGTCAATATATATTTCACCAAAGCGACTAGGTGCATAATGAAGCATAACGAATGACTCTGGCTGGGATCAACTTATCACAGTCAACGGTTGGCAATGAAGTGGAGGGGCAGTGTTGCCAACTCAATAAGATAACATTTACGGAAAAAATATAAGAAATCTCAACCAAATTTACGGAAAAAAACAAATTTTTATGAACACATTTAACATACAATGTTGACCTTAAAACGAAAGAATATGAAGCATAATCCAAGCATTGTTGCTAAAATTTGAAAAGTATCCATATGAGTACGTCTTTATTACCTTGTTCATATTTTATAACGTTTGTTTATTGTATGACATTCATCATCATTGAAAGTGTTTAATTCCTCCTGCTTATGATCACAGATAGAAACATTTACACTGTCGGTCACTGTGGGAGTAACTTTTCCCGGTCCATTTCTCACAGTAAGTAAACTTTCCAACATTGCAGTAGACTATTTGTTTCTCAAGGTGGTTGCCAATAAAATAACATCAGAAAAAATGCGTTCTATTTTTGCTGTTCCATGTGGAAGCGCCAACATTGTGCAAACTTCGTAAGTAGCTGAAATCTGTACTCTTTGCTTTCGATATTTCTAGTCATATGTCAAATTTTATGTAAGAAACCATAATAACCTCCGTCGGCCTTGACTATGCTTTAATCCGCAACTTTGTAATTAAAAAAACTAGGCCTCTAAACAATCAAAATCTGCTGGAGAAATAATTTTGGAAAAAGCTGGGCTAGTTCCAAAATTTCCGACTGTTCTAATGTAATTCTGTTAGTGGGTTTTAGTACTGACACAACCTTCAGCACTCTCTTACAAATAGGCATTCTTTTCTTGATTGCAACGACTGCATTGGTATAAAATGCTAGAACATCGACATAAAACTTTTCAACAGTCGGTGGATCATCTACTTTTTCAGCTGTAGTTTAGTTTGATGACCAATGAATATTTTATCGCGTGATTTAAATTTTGTACTTCCTCAGCTGTCCAGAAAGCTGTTACCGTTTATTAAAAGAGCGCGTGATGCCACTAAAACATTTTAAAAAAAAATTAATCAAGAAAATGGATATCACATAAATTATTCACTGATTTTGAGCGCATTTTCGAGAAGTCGAATGCGCTATTGCACCCGTTTTGTCCGTCTGTCATCACCATGATCTCAGCAACCATAAGTCCTAGACCCATGATGTATATATGTTTTTGTATGTCCTGACCTGCCATTTGTGCATCAACACTCAGTTACTCGATCCGTTAAAAAACCCCGTTAAAACTACCAAAAAACATTGCGAATCGAGACATAACACTGGCGCAGGCAACGGCCGCCATTGCCGGAAGTCGAATACATCGTTTTTCAAGCATTGAAGAGTTAAAGTTATTTGTTAGTGGTGCAAAAGCATGCAAAAGAATTAGTTTTTTTTTGTTGACGTCATTAGAATATGTGTAAAAGTTTAGCAAGTTTTACGTCATCATTTGTGGTGACTTCAATCAAGATCTTAGCGGCCCAGGGGCAGAAATTGAAAACTTTTTCGAAACAAGCTTCAACATTCAACTACTTTCAACAAGATTGGCAACCACGATCTATCAAACAACAACTGATGGAGTATTTGGGCGATTAGCTGATTACAATTTAGAATGTTTCATTTATGAGTCCTCTTTCAGTGAATACAAACCACTTGTAGTTAGATTAAAGAGAAAATAAAAAATTTTAAAATGTAAAGAAATGACTTTAAAAAAAAAAAATTTCAGGTATATTCATTACACAAGAAAATTCATAAAAATATGTCTAAAATCTAAACACAATTACTGATAACTACATAATGCTGATATCTAATATAAGTACTGATACATAATACGAAAATGCGCTAACTGTCGCATGGAGTCGGTAATATATCGCGCAGCTTAAAGAGAACATCGTTCTTTATGCAGTCCTGGACAAAAGATTTACAGATGTATTTTTCTTGGATATTTCCAACTGGCAGTCAAACCCTATTGCGCGTCCAGTGGCGTACCGAAGGGGTTCAAGGGGGCTAATGCCAAGGGCGGCATTTTGCCAGGGGCGGCAAATTCCTGGTCGTTAATTAGTTTCTTAGAAAAAGGAATATAAAGAAAGTTAGGCTTTTTATCGAAATAAAAGAAAAACAAAATAAGATGTTAATAAGAGAAATAAATGAACTATGGAAAATAAAGAAGTAGACATTGTAGAATCCTTTAAATATTTCATTGACGCAAACCTGCTTACATTTCTGAAATTGAAATGATTTTAATAAGTTATGATCTTTAAGTAATGTGCTGCAGAAGACCATCATGTGTTTATACTCCTTCTTCATGGCTGGAAAGTATACAGTTTAAAAAAGCGCAATAACATAAAATCTCACTGTCAAATCTTGCTCCAACAGTTCATTTAATAAAATATGTTTACATGATTATTCATGAAGAAAGATCTATTATTAATAAGACGAGATAACTGTGGAAACTCATATGAGATTTTGACATGTATGTAGCATTGAGAAAACATTTATAATTTTCGTACACTATGCAATCTGCTGGACTTAAAAATGTTGCTTTTTTTAAATTAGAGTATTCAAATGACATCGTCAAACAAAGACTATTTTGCATCACGGGTTTAAAAAATGAATTAAAAAGTACATGATTTATAAAAGTTTATTTAGATATTAAGGCTCGAAGTTACCTTGCCTAAAATATTATAGATAGTTTGGACATTCAGCAATGCGATGTTTTAAAATAGCTTCTCTGAAATTCAGTTAATGAAAAATTAATTACAATCAATAACGATTACGTCAACATTTTCTAATCTATTGCTATTTCAATTTTGGCTATTGAGCATGGCAAGGCTGAAAACATTGATACACGAAAGAGGGTGCCATCAGAAAAACAGAATTTTTAAAATTTTACTAAGGTAATAAAGTTTTAAAAATCTTTACATTTTATCTCTATTACAGTTTTGGTATTACTTTCTAATGAAAACTATCTTTACTTTACAACGTCAACATATTTTTTCGGGGGGGGGGGCAAATTTTGGTTCTGCCCCGGGCGGCACATACCCACGCTACGCCACTGTGCGCGTCTACAAACGTATATCCCAAACACAGATAAAAACATTGAAATACAGGATTAGCTTATTGAAATATCCCCAAATGAAAAATTTAAACAATTTTGTAAGTAGGATACCACAAATTCTGATTAAGAAAAATAGATCCAATATTATATTCTGCAATATGGGTAATCGTACAGAAGTTTTTGACTACTTTCCGGTTATTTATTTGGTAGAAAATAAATACACTCATAAAATATAATCACGTTAATCCAAGTCATTGTTCTAAATTTTTGTTATAATTTTTAAAAATACTTTCTCAAAATGTTGCTTTTTAATATTTTTACTATGTATTTATGTACTTTTTTCACTTCAAATCCGTAGGCAGGTTTTGACTATGAAAAGGGATCAATGGGTCAAAATTTTAGAAACAACTATGTTAAGTCAAAAGTTGGATAAGAATTGCTTTGCGGCGATGGCGCTGTTATGACAATCCTTCTTTTATTACATGCTCTTTCATGTGGTCGCTGCTGTGACTGTAATTGCTTTTAAACAATTGCTATTGTGAAGTCGCCTTTATGACAATCACTGTTTTGAGTCACTAGATATTTTTATAATATTTAATTGCACCATTTAATCAACAGGACATTAGGTTTTATGTTATTTCTTTTGCACGAGTATTAAATAAATAATTTTTCTTCAGGAATGATATAAGCGTTGAAATTTTAAAAACGGAAACGAATTTATTATTTTTTTTAATAATAAATAAACCCCGTAAAAACCATGTTTTTCACTATAAATCCTTTATATACGAGACCTAACTATAAGGATGTTCATTATAATACGCAGGTCAAAACAATCCGAAAATACAAAAGTCTAGTTTTGTCTGGTAAAACATTTTTAATATAATGCGCACCGATCGTAAATATATTTTTAAAAAGTAATGTCAATGTAATGCGCACATATTACGCACCACAACACTCTATCTCAAAAAATTAAAATAATATAAATAAATAAATAATTTTAAAAAATTGAATAGTTCAATTACTGTCCATTCGATCGATTTGAAATTTTGATACGTCATTTTTATCATTGACATGAGTCTGCCAGCAAAATTTCAGCTCGCTAGCTAACAAGAAAAAAGTGGATTAAAAATCGATCGAAATTTTTTCGGCAAGGTCGGTCGGTCGGTCGTACGGTCGGTCGTACGTTCAGTAGGTAGTACGGCTCAGATATCACAAGTTAATATATAGGATTTAATAAAAATAAAAAAAAAGACGAGTGTGTGGGGGGATGATTAATTAGAAAATAAAGTTTCATTTTCTGATACTCTTTAATGTATTTCCAGCTACTCACAGGTATGCACATCATTTACCAAAAAATCCTGCAGTATACATAGAAGTGCAAACTTTACACAACGTGGCATCGTATTCTTCAACATCACAGTTTATTCAGCTATTGCCTATAAACGACCATATATGGAACATTTTAAGCCTCTATTTAATACATCCGTGACAGCAATTCACTCTTTTGTTGTTCATTATATTAGTAGGTATCTTGATCTCTTATAAACAGTGAAAACTATATTAACTGATTTTTTTCTGACTGTATTCTTATACTTAATTTAATATGTTGAAATGAGACAAATGTTTACTTGATATCACAATAGCCTACATAAGTAAATCAAAGTTATTTATTTTAATTGAAAGTATTTATACTTACGGATACATCTATACAATTAATATTTAGATATAAATATATTATATATAAATAAATTAATATTTGTCTGTTCATTTCTTTCAGCTAAGTCTCAACCAGCTTTAAATCTGACGGTTACTAACATAAATGGTACGTGTTTGAGTGTCACATGGGAGAACTCATCCTACCTAGAAAATTGCAGCAAATGCCAACGTCTCTATCAGATAGACATTAGAGAAGAATCAGAGGTTGATTCACACGTTCAAAAGGTCCACACAATTTTTTCTATAATAATTATTAAAACAACAACCAAAATAATGAACTATCTATATACATAATTCTCCTCATGGTTGAACCATGCCGGATATTAAGCTGTCTAGCCCCAACGACCAATCAGCTGGCAAGAAAAGGTAGTGCAGAGGGTGGGGGTGATCGAAACAAACAAGCGTTCAATTAAGCACTTACTTTCTTTCTTTCAGAACAACAGAATATCATGTATTTCGTAGTGTGGTGGTTATTACATTCACCTAACACGCGGAAGGTCGTAGGTTCAAGCCCCATCTTAGACATTACTTTTTTAATTATCATTCATTTCCCAGTTTCTTTCCGAGGATGACATCGTATTAATGCTGTAATATTTGTTTCTCGACCTTGCCATAATAATTTCATGCTCTCCGTTGTGCTCAGTGACAGAAAAGTAGTCACACACTCTCCTCTACAATTACTTTCATAATATGAATACTTAAGGCGCTCTCCCTCGCTCTCCAGGCATGCGCAACTGTGTGTACCTGCATCTGTGTGTACCTCATCGCTCCTGTGTTCTCATTCGCTGTGGTATCACCTACAGTCGTCTGAGCCACGTTGCTTTTCAATTGTTCTCTCCAATTCCAGCTGGTTTGGTTTGCTAACAGGGCTAAACGTTCAAAAGGAAATGTCTAAATCTTTCAAAACCTGTTTTCATTCATAGACAATTGAATGTGGCTCTCTCCTTCTTTTCATTCACTCACAGTAGTTTGCCCAACCCCAACCCATTTGGACAACTGTGTTTTTCAGGAAGTCTTCACCGGTCTCTAAATCATTAGTGGCGAATGCTACGACGCGGGTCGGCTAATGATAATAATAATATTCATTTTAACATAAATTTTTAATTTATACGTTTGTTTTATTTAAAAAGCAGCTATCTATTTCATTTTTTGTGTCAAGTGTGGGATGGGTGTCCGTGTCCAAGTATGGAAATTAATTCGGCTTCCTTCCGTCTCGCGCGACGATGGGGCATCACTGTTAGGTTGGGTTGCATTTTATCGAGTTGCTGTGCAGTCCTATCTATCCCTGAGTGACATTGTTTACCACACATTTTACACACGAGTTCTGTGCTTCTAAATGTTTTGGACTTTTTCCTAGCTCTTCTGTCTGCAGCCTCCTCCATTCTTCAATCCTCGACTACTATGACGCCCTCTTTGACCACTGTGCAACACGTAGATCGGTCATCTGCCTTAAAATCCCAGTCACGTGTAGGTATTTTGAATGCTTTCATGTCCCTTTGACACACATCTTAAAATCTCAAGCGTGGGCGACCTGTTTTCCTCTTTCCTGAAGCAAGTTCACCATATAAGATGTCCTTCGGGATGCGGGCGGGGCTCATTCTGTTGATATGTCCTAGCTCCATCAGGAGTCTTTCAATAAGAATTGAGAACATGCTTTGGGTATTTGCACGCATTAGGACTTCAATATTAGACACTTTGTCTTGCCAATTAATATCAGGGATGCAGCACAGGCATCTCAAATGGAAACTATTAAGCTTGCGCTCTTGGGATGTATAATGGTCCATGTATCGCTCTCATATAGTAGTGTACTGATTGCACAGGCTCGATAGATGCACAGTTTCGTTTTCTCAGCTCGCTTTTGCCAGACCCGCTTATTTAGTTTAGCCATTGTTGCAGCTGCCTTGCCAATTCTGCTATTTATTTCCTCTTCAATGGACAGTGCATTGGAGACCTAGGACTCCAAGTAGGTGAAGCTGTCCACAACCTCTAAGTTTCAATTACCGATATTTATGGTAGGAGGAGGTCGAGTGTCTTAGGCATTGATGTTTATCTTTTTAAAGCTGATTTGCAGACCAAATTATTTGCAGGCATTGGAGAAGCTTGACACGAGTTGATGCAAACCAGTTTCTGTGTGTGCTATTAGTGCCTCATCATCCGCAAATAGTAGCTCACGAATTAGGACATATGTAGTTTTTGTCTTGGCTCGAAGTCGGGCAGTGTTGAAAAGTCCTCCATCAAATCTGGTGTGTGACCAGATTCCCTCACTGATATTTTTGAATGCGTATTTAAGAAGTACAGAGAAGAATATTGCGAAGAGTGTTAGTGCGTGTACACAACCTTGTTTAACTCCACTGATGACTGGAAAGGCTTCTGACTTACCTCCATCGAACTGCACTGTGCCCTGCATATTTTCATGAAATTTCTGATGATGGCAAGTAGGTGATGGGACAAACGATTTTTGCCAGTATTTGGAATAGCCCGTTGCAACTGACGAAATCAAAGTCTTTTGTAAGGTCCACGAAGACAATTTATAGTGGAATATGTTGCTCGCTGCATTTTTCCTGGAGCTGTGGTATGGAGAACACCATGTCTATGGTAGACCGACTGGATCGGAAACCACACTTAGATTCTATATAGGCATGGGATGCTAGGCTCTTTAAACGTGTTAGTATGACACGGGCAAAAGCCTTTCCTACAATACAAAGGAGTGAAATGCCACAACAATTATTGCAATCACTCCTATCACTTTTTTATATAGTGTCACTATATTTGCATTCTTTAGGTCTTGGGGGATGTAGCCCTGTTCCCAGCAAATGGACAGAATCTCGTGCAATTGTTGGAGTAAAGCTTCTAGCCATTCTTTAGGGCCTCTGGTAGTATTTCATCATTCGCAGGCACTTTTCCACAAGCTAGGCTTGTTGAGTGGTATTCTAATCTCCACGCACCCAGTGGAGAAGGCAGGTCATGAGGGAATAGCACCTTGGTTATACCATTGAAATGGAGAGGGTGATATGCTGTATGTTCAGCAGCTAATTCTCCATAATACCCGCCCAGACGTACATCACCTCTGGTGAGGACACTCCAGCGTAGCCGCAAGGTGTCGACAAAACACGGGAAGCAGCAGTTACCGGTTATAAGCCAAAGCTCAATTGATGTAGAGCTAGGCGCCAAACGCTGCTTCCGACGGTGGGAGAGACTAACAATGTCTCACTTAACAGCTACCGCCCGCCTCAAGTGTGGAAATATAAAAAAATAATTTAACCTTTGCACTTATGGGGTAAAGACTCACTATAGGAACATGCTGCTATATATATACTAATACATATTACTAACACTCGTTGTCATTATTTCTCTCCTTTCCTCTGTTGTAACCTGTCCATTTCTTTTGTATCTTTCCCGTATGTATGCGTGTAATCTCTAATCCGCTCCCCCCAAAAGTTAATTTATTCCTTTCAGTTAATTTAAATGGACACAATAAAATAGTTCGAGCAGTCTATACGTTATGTCATTTTAAAAAATTCACGAACTTAAAAATAATTAAAATAAAAACATTTTGTTTTTTAGTGTGGGGAGTATGCATCTGCATTCTTCATTCTTCCTTTCCATTTCCATATCCCCCTTGAGGGCCTTTCTCACTCGTCTATCTCTTTTTTATCATTGTCAATCAAATGTCACAAGGCGAATTTTAATTGTGTTCAATATCCTCTCAAATTTGAAAAAAGAAGTATATAATTTTTTTTTAAAAAATTAATTACCGGTATTTTTTAAAATAATCAAATCATGTGCTTGAATGGAGAAAATTAGCTTTCGAGCTTCTGGTAACATTTATTCTGGTATCCTCAGTCAGCGAGGCTTTTGTGATCTGATTATGGTCTTTTGCAATTTCTTTTGTTTTAAGTTGTTAGCGTGTCCTCCAGTGATGTATTCATTGCTAGAGGAAAATTACCACTAGACATTTCCTTAAGTAAGAATAGTTATTATAGACTATTACTTTCGGTCAAGGTTTTAAGCGGCTCAGACAAAACCTACCCACGCAAACATGTAGCTGTAGATGTCTGCAGTTTGAAGCTAATGACTAGATATATCCTGAGGTTACAGATCAGAGCTCAACACTATCAACCATGGAGTGATCCAAGTGAGATAAGAGGATTAATTCTGCAGGATAGTAAGTCAGTTATATTTTATATATGGCTAAACCGATACTCAGTTCGGCTACTCGGCATTAAACGATTTTCGTATACGCTAAAATACTCGGAAATCGTAGTTGCAAAAAAAAAAAAAATCCTCCCCATACAGAGTCTCTCCCAAGAGAGACTATTTTTAAAAAAAATACCTCCGGGATAGAACATATTTTCCTCCCGATAAAACAAAATCCTCCCATACACTGTAAAATAATGCCCCCCCTCCTACAATATTTCCGCCCCCATAACACTTGCGATACATGGAAAGATCATTAAAAAAAAACAGAATAAAGAATACTTACTTTCGTATTGTTGTGATATTCACGCATGTATAGAGTAATAATATTTATGGTAGTGGCGTTTATATGAGACGATAAAGACCATGTCAAGGGCGTGACATAATTTGAAAATTCCTTATTTACTTTTTTCTTTGCCGCTGTACAAATTGACGCACATGGAATTTTTTGGTATATAAAGGATGTTGCTTAGTTTCAAAAAGCTAGGATTTCGTGTTTAAAGGCATAGGTCTGATTTGCTAAAGTCGGAACCACTTATCTCGACCTCAGTTATCTCGTCAACACCATAATGTCGACGACAAATTCTCTCTTTCTCTAAGCATTTTCTTATCAGTTTTGTCGCTTCTTTTATGTCACTTCTTTTATGTCGCCGAACCTTAGTATCTCGAGTACAAAAGATGGCAAAATTTATCACTTATCGTCGGTTAACTCGCTTATCAATTGCTGTCAAGTCAGTTTGTTTTTGCGGACCGATCAATCGCTAGAAGTAAAGCCCGTTTTACTGTCTGGTCCACATTTTCCCTTAAAATTTTTAGAACTAAAAAGAGGATGTTAATCAAATTTCCTCCTCACGAAGTCTGCTGGCGACATCACAGCCCGCTTGCGTTCAGCTCTCTGCGCTGTGTTACTTCTGGTACTATGCTTCGCTTACTAACCAATACCTTTTAAAATTTAAAATCATTCACTATCTAACTCTACTAACAACTAAAAGGTGTAATTTTATATTATTTATAGTTCGTAATGTTATTATTAAGAAAACGCTTTGATGTCGGTATCGTGTTGAGTAAACACGAAGATAGTCGACCGTGACGTAATTACCGCCGGCCATCTTGCTGCTATGGCACGTGACCGCCGGAAAAGTAGTACGAGCCCCGTGAATTTAGAGGGGTAGGGGAATCAGGGATTCTAAAATTTCGCGGTTTTTAAGCAACCCACCAATTTTAAAAAAAAAAAAAATCAGGAAAAACATAGGGGGAAAAATCGGGGTGGGTTGGGGGACATTCTAATATTTTAAGATTTTTTTTTTCGCGTTTTTCATCAAAGCAAAAGAGTGTTAAAAATGAAGACAACAATGGGTACTCACCGATCAGGCATCGGAATCAAAACAAAGGGGAGGATACACTTTTTTAATCGCTTTAAGAAATTCACGCATTAGGTCCCTACTACCACACGATTTTCTCCAAACATATTTGAATAAGTAAGAATCAAACCGTTCCTCCCCAGGACAGGATCTCGTGGGCAGTGACCGTTTAATGGCGCTCCAAGTGCCTTCTATGGTGTTGGTCCTCTAAACAGTCGTAGGACTTCCAGCAATCAGAAATTATTGTGGTCTCTGGCAGCACGAATTTTTTAATTATTGCCAGGAGGACGTCTTTGCCTCGATTATCAACAACCCTGAAAAAGGATTTCCTGGATCCCCTCTCGATCCCACCTAACACCCATATACCAACTACGCGCTTTTCTCTGTTATAGTTTCGTTTACCGAATTTGGATTCGGCTATTTCTACAATCATACCCACTCCGCCTATCGGTTCACTCGACGTAAGACCTTGCGAAAAAGCTTGTCCAGTCCATCACAGTTTGTATCAGAAACAGTCACTTCTGTCTCAATGCCTTGAAAAGGCATGTCCCTAACCCAATAATGTGTCAGTAGAAGAGTGTCGGTAAACTTTAATCTACAGTCAATAGACCAGGACCCCTTTCTTATGCTACGCTTAATGTCACCATGGCTTTTGTCGCGACATCTTCACGTAAATCCATCCGAATTGTCACAACCTGTTGCACCCAACTTCATATCTTTTTTACAGTTAGGACACTCGTACCGGTCACCAATCAATCCAGCATTGATAAGCCATTCCATCACAGCTTTCTGACCCTGACTCTCTAGACGATCCCAAAAAACGGGCGGTAAATATAGTCTCCATTTTGCCAATATTTACCCAAATTTTTTTTTAAAAATGTCTACTTACTATGAAAGCGCACCCAGAGCTAATGGTGAAAAAATCGCGCCAGAGTAATTAGCAGCACTCCGTTTCTAAATGAGCACAGTAAAGAGTTCTTAGATTATACTCATTTATACTTGAGAAAAATGAACAGGAGAGGCCCCCCTCTCCTTCACCCCATCTTCATTGATGTACATTAATTTCTAATTAAATATTAAATTAGGCCCTCCTCTAAAATCTCTCCCCTCATGCCCCCCCTCTTTTTGACTTATTTAAGACAAGAAACGCGCGCAGAAACGTGCGCCTAAGATGCGCGCAAGAACACAATCCAATCATAATAATAATAATAATAATAAAATGATGATTTATATAGCGCTGTATCCCAGCAAGGAGCCAGGCTCACAGCGCTTTACATGGAAACAAAAATACATATATAAATAAAAAGAAACATTCATAGCATATTAACTACATAAATAACAATACGGTATACTCAATACATCAGCTACGCTAATCAATTACAGAAATGTGGTTTAATTATTTTTGAAAATAAATTTTAAAAAGATGTATCTTAAGTGCAGTCTTAAATGACTTAGCAGTTGAAATGCTACGGATGTGTAATGGAAGAGAATTCCATTGTTTGGCTGCACAAAAGGAGAATGACCTTTCGCCAAATGTTTTAGTTCTTATCTTAGGAACACAGAGAATGCGTGTATCCGCAGAGGAGCGTAGCTGACGACCCTGTGAGTAGACTGACAAAAGTTCAGTAAGATATGAAGGGCATGAGTCAGAAAAGAAGTTGTGACACAGAACGGCCAGTTTGTAATCAATTCGGGCTTGTATAGGTAGCCAATGAAGAGAGTAAAGTAACGGAGTAACATGGTCATGTCTTTTTGCCCATGATAATAAACAAAATATCTTTCATGATAATAAACAAAATATTTACATTCCACCACAAGGGGATGTAATAATTAAATAAGAAAACAAACAAGATTCAAGGGAAGCAACTATCCTTTATAGCAACCGGGAGAGTCGCGACGCGTTGTGACGTCACGGTCGACGGTCTTCACTTTAGCCGCGTGTTGGCTCTGGTATTCTGCCGTATTACAAGTAAACAAAATGAGGTGTGAGACTGCAATCAAAAGTAAATGGTATGGGTATGGGTTTATTAGCCTAACAGGACGTAACAAAAAAACGAACGTTTCGGCAAAAAGACTTTTTCAACGGACGTACAATTCACTAATAGCATAAAAGCAACAAAAAAAAAAAAGAATAAATAAATAAAAGCTTAGCTGCGGTGAATTCCAAAGAGTCAATGAAAGTGCGGACTTCCAGAATGCAACTTAAATTTGATCAATAATAAAAATATGCAAAATTAAAGTCTGTAATTCTGAGACACTTTTACGTAATGTAAAGATCGATATGAAACAAAGCCGAAAAATAGAAAAGGCTATGAATTTAATTTAAAATCCTGCATACAAACATTTCTCATAGCTTTAGATCCAAATTAGCAATGGTTTAACTCGAAAAAAAAAACCAACACATTTAGTCTTCCATACACTGAAATTACCCCAAGAAAAAATGTCAAAGGAAGTTATAAAAACAAAATTAAATGCATGTATACGATTCCAAAAGTATTTCTCCATTGTTTCTTTCATGAAAACTGTTTAAATTACCGATGGATTCAAAATTCTGATATGTTGATTTTTTTCGTTTCAAAAGCATAGGTCTATTTCTAGCATATAGATAAAACTTATTATTTCATTTCCCATATTTTAATTGAAACCTCCAATTATGTTCTGATTTGTTTTGTTTTTGTATTTTTCCCTGTAAAATTATAATGATTTATTTACATTAACTTTTTTTGTATGTGTGTGTGTCCCATACCCTCTTTATTTCGGGGCTTGCTAGACACTGGCGACGCCCATCCCTCTCCAGGCCAGCGGAGTACTTTCTTAGCGTTATAGTGGCCTTTGCGTGGGCTAGATCCCACGCCACTCGGCTTCGCTATTAAGCCGCATTAAATAATTAATATCTTTAGCAGACATCTTCATAAATAAACTGTCTTTCTAACAATAAGTTTAGTTCATAAACTAAGCGTAAATATTATATTTATAATCCACCCTTAGAACCATTGATGGGGCCACCATTGTTCAATACAAGCTATTATGATGAGGGCTGTGTCAACAACAGGAAGCGAGTAACAGTTTATTGGAATGTATGTACCTGCTGCAATATTAATTTAAACTTGTCATGTTTAGGTGTGCTTTGGTGAGGTAGGGTTTGGCAGAAATTGACTGACGTTTTGATTTTAGCTATTTAGTTTTTTAATATTGAATACCTTAATCGTCTTTAAAATCTTTATTTAAAAATTATTCTGAAACCCAAATCCTAGTTAATACTTTTTTTCAATATATCCTGCTACCATTGTCTACATAGACATAAACTCTTAAGTGCTTAATGATAACAATGTGTTTTTTGGAATGGAATGAAAGGTACACCAATTATTTGTATGATTAAAGCAATAAATGCAAAGCGTTGTGTTAAGAGCATATACTTATGTAGACATTTCGGCTAATTTTTATTTTAAAAAAAAAACAAAATATTTAATTTAAATTTATTTACGTGAAAAATACCCCAACTATTATGGCAAATTAATTAGGGAGAAAAAGGGAAAAAAAATATTGTATACTATTACTTAACAAAATGCTGCATAAAAGAACCGAAAGAAGAGTCAGATTTTTAGCGCATTTTCGAGAAGTCGAATGCGCTATTGCACCCGTTTTGTCCGTCCGTCCGTCCGTCCGTTATCACCCTTGATCTCAGCATCCATAAGTCCTAGGCCCATGAGTATATATGTTTTTTGTATGTCCTGACCTGCCATTTGTGCATCAACACTCAGTTACTCGATCCGTTAAAAAATCCCGTTAAAACTACCAAAAAATATTTCGAATCCAGAGGTAACACTAGCGCAAGGAACGGCCGCCATTGCCGGAAGTCGAATGCACAAATCTTCAGGTATTGAAGAGTGGTGCGAAAGGGTGCAAAAGAATTAGTTGTTTTTTTTTAGTTGACGTCATTAGAATATGTGTAAAAGTTTAGAGAGTTTTACGTCATCATTTGTGGTGACTTGTAGTTAGATTAAAGAGAAAATAAATTTTTTTAAAATGTAAAGAAATGACTTTTAAATAAAAAAAATGTCAGGTATATTCATTACACAAGAAAATTCATAAAAATATGTCTAAAATCTAAACACAATTACTGATAACTACATAATTCTGATATCTAACATAAGTACTGATACATAATACGAAAATGCGCTAACACGTCCTGAATTCCAATAGGGACCAGGCTTAACATGATTTTTTATTTTACATTGAAAACCAGATTTGTTTCACAGCTCCATAAAAGTGTATTTTCGTTCAAAACATTTAATGCCAAAGAAATATTTCATTTTTAGCCTTTATCAATATAGTTTTTAGCTGTTGATAGCTCATAAATAAAATGCCAGAAGCTTTAATATCTGAAATCCCAAACGGTTAGAACATTTAAAGTGTTTAGAGACATGACATGGCCTTCACAGGTGTTCTCTAGATTGATTCCTGACCTTGCCCCGTGTCTCAACCATGTAAACTTTATTTCATTGACATAAATGGGTAAGCTTATTTTATTTTAAAATCTAAAGAATACCAGTACAGAATCACTGTTGAGTTAATAAACCAATCATTTTTATGTTGTTTTTTGACATTCAAAAATAATTATGCTACTAAAATTTATATCATCCTCTAAGTCTTCTGCATATTGGTTGAATTTTTAATGATAGAAATGTTTGACCAAATAAATAAATTAGTTTATCAACAGTTATCGGTCATTCACGGTTATAATTATCATTATGGGAAACAAACATATAAAACATTTTAAAATTGTGTGTTATTGTTACATAAAACATCATGGTGTTTCCTTTTTTTTTGTTTCCTTTTTTGTTTCGTTTTAAATGAAATCATAATTTCTTGTACAGAACATGGACATTTACAACCTTAGAGGAAACCTCACCTATTATAAAGTGTCAGTCTCAAACCAAAGTCTTAATCTGAGGCCAGAGTCAAAAAGCTTTAAAACAGAAGTTAATTGCTCTCAGGGCAGCCATAT
Organism: Radix auricularia; assembly: GCA_002072015.1. Classification (NCBI taxonomy): domain Eukaryota; kingdom Metazoa; phylum Mollusca; class Gastropoda; family Lymnaeidae; genus Radix; species Radix auricularia. Next base: position 164,578 of record MUZC01000481.1, read on the forward strand.
CCAAATATTTTCAGCTACAAAAATGGGACAAAGTCTCAAACCTTCAGAGATCTACATTCCTTCTGATGGAGAAAGTAAGTGTTCGTATCCTGCTTATGCAAAGTGCTATCTCAATGTACGAAGTGAATCCTTTTCGGATAGCTAAGTGTTGGAGGAGCTGGTAGGGAATGACAATGAATGGAGGAAAACATTATGGCACTACGTACCAAACACATACATTTTCTGAAACTGATACTGCATAAATTAATGCTTAATAAATAAATAACATTACGCACAATTATGCTTTTAACATACTTGCAATAACACATAAACTGATTTAACAAAATAATAATTTTGCTTTATAACATTTTAAATATTTTTATAAAAACTTTTTGTTATGCGCTTTCTAATTTCTGTGTTAGCTTTCATTTTCTTCCCCTCAAATCGTCCATTTTCACTTTCTTATGGTCTCTTAGCTAAATATTGATCCAAAGAAGCTTGTTTATGTCTGCTTTTTACGAAGTTTCTGAAATGAGTCAGGCAAATGTCATTAAACACGATCTGCTTGAACCTATCAGTGTTGTTCAGCTGCGCGTTTTTTCTTTCCTTGAAAAAAAAATTTGAGATGGTCGTTTGTATCTTGGATTTTTCGTTGGCTGGAAGCATTCGTAACTTGAGGTGCCATTGTATTTGTAAGGTGGTAGGACTTTTAAAAAAACCTGAAATTGTCTTAAGTGAAAGTATTAAGCATTAATTGTTGTTAGATTTTACAGTTACATTTTAATTAAATATTAATATTTTCTAGCAAAACTTTCAGGTTTATAAAAAAAATATTTGATTTTTTTCCGAATGCAATAAAAAATTAACTTCAAATTCTACCCTACATTGTTAACATTGATGCTAGAATATGCTTATTCTGTATGGCACCAATGTAACAAAGAAAAATTAAATGTTACAAATTAAGAAGAGATCTGCTAGGTGGCCGCCCATAAAGTACGTCACGCTTTTTATTACAATTTTTATTCCCCCTGTAACAAACTGTCACAAATAACGGGACGCCCAACCCCAAAGTATGTCACACTTACGTAGAAAAATATTTTTCTTTACTAACAAAATAATTAAAATTTTACATAAATTACCATTACGTTACGCATAGCTGGACACCCATTTCCCCCCTGTTACAAAATGTCATACTTTCTTACACCCCCCCCCCACCTCTGGAGCGTGTCGTACTTTATGGACGGCCAGCAGACTCATTACTAATTAAATTTCTTTTTGACAAGAGTAACTTAATATGGTTATTGAGTTAACAAATTTGAGGGTAATAGGTTTAAATGTATTTATATATATTTTTATTAAATTATTAGTCTCTTTAAAAAGCCAGTTATAATATTTTTATGAATTTTATAAAGCGCCAAATAATCATATTTAGAAATGAGCGTTTTAATTAGGGCTGCGGAATTTAACCATTAATTTCTCGATTAATCATTAAACAATTTAAACTATTAAATTATTTTTAACGATTAATCGACACATCACTTACAAATAATTGCATGTAAAAAAAAGGGCAAAACAAAATGAATACAAAATTCAGGCCGATAAATAATAACAATCTTCCTGACAGTTACACGAACTTCTTGATATAATACTATTGACTGGCGTGAATTTTCAAAATGTTGATAAAGTTTGCTACCTTAGTTCTAACACTTCGCCTATTTATCAAACCAAACAAAAAGCGTATTAAGCTAATGACAGCAATGGAATCTGACTCAGACCAAAAATGACGACAGCTCTTCTGATGAATTACAGCGTTACAGAATGGAGATGAAAGGTCCTGAAACAAATAACCCTCTACAATGATGAAAACTTAATAAACACCAATATTCAATAACGTCATTCCTTGCAAAGACTGTTTTATGCAAACCAGTTACGTCAGTTACGACATGTTTGATTGCTTGCTACGGATTAGTAATGGTAGAGAATTCCATTGTTGAACTGCGCAAAAAAGAGAATGACCTTTCACAAATTAACGATTAATTAATAGTTAATTCTTCAAAAGTTAAAAGTTACATATAAATTGATCGTTAACAGGCATATTTTTAATACTTAAGTTGAGAATATCTTTGTTCAAGCTTCCAATGATAAAGCAATGACAAAAGAAAATCCAACTCTGTAAAAATAAAAGTATTAAGTTCTTTTCCATATAGAGAGCGACATGATATTTGTATAAGTTATATTATAATAATAATAATAAATATGTAATGTACATTTCGCTATATCCGATTAAGGAACTGTGCTCACAGCACTTTACATGAAGGTAGTAACATACATATAATTAATAAATTAGCATTCATACAATAACAACCACATTAATTACAGTACATAAAACAAAAGCTACGTCAAGCATTAGAAGAAAACATTCCTCATTAATTTGGAAAATAAAGTTTGAAAAGATGTGTCTTAAATGCAGTCTTGATCGATTTGTTTCATTGAATACTACGGATTAGTAATGTTAGAGAAATACATTGTTTAGCTGCGCAAAAAGAGAATGTCCTTTCACCAAATGTTTTACAGCATATCTTAGGAACAGAGAGAATGCGTGTGTCTACAGAAGAGAGTAGCTGACGAGTGGGAAAGTAGATCGACAAAATTAAGATTAGAAGGGCATGAGTCGGAAAAGAAGTTGTGACAGAGAACAGGCAATTTGTAATCAATTCAGATATATACAGGTAGCAAATAAAGTGAATAAAGTAGCGGAGTAACATAATCATTGGTTGGTTTTTTTTTTTTTTGCCTTCAGAACTAGTCTGGCACCTGAATTTTGAACTTTCTGTAGTTTTTCAATGCATTTTTTAGGCGCGCATTTATTAATATTCTAAATGTGACATTAATGTGAAATCCTTTTTATTTCAAATGAATAACAAAAATTAAGGCTGTTAATGGTTAATTTCAATTCAATCGTTAACCTTTGAAAAAATAACGATTAATTAATCGTTAATTTCTATTAACGCCAAAAATTGAAATTTAAGGTTTAATAAAAAAAAAAAAAACACTTGTAAAACTTACTCTTCGAAAATCGAAATAATGGAATGTCTCCTTTATATGTCAATTTTTAACCACCAACCCAAACCGAAATGTTTTTGATATGAGTGGATCTCATTGACAACCAACCGACCTGGACAATCGTTCACGTAGTTTTAGTTTGTCACAGCTGAATTATCTGATACTGTAGTGGATGTTTAATTTGCATGTGAAATGTAAGCGAAGTGTTTGAACCATGGTAGCAATGTTCGCTTTACGTAGCGCAGTTGCGCAGTTATTTGACCGACGCGTCGCAGGAGTTACGAATAACCGTCCATGAAATTTTGGAAAATATTTCACACGAATTTTTTTTAAAACTTTGCACACAGATCAATGAAGCTTAGAGTTAGTGGAAACATTGTATGGTAGGCAAACAGTTTCTCTCAATAGACACAATAACCCTTAAAAACATTTTGAACATTCACGTCAGTCTATAGCTTAATACCAAAATGTTCGTGTAATCGTCATGAAATTAGTATATATTTTTGTGAAGAAATATTTTCATTTTTGCTTCCAGTACATTTATAAGTGATGCATCGATTAAACGTTAAAATTGCTTCAATAGTCAAAAAAGTTAACGATGATAGATAAAATAATCATTAATTTCCGCATTCTTAACAAAAATGTTGTATTTAGAAATTGTTTCTGAATTAGGAATCGGAAGTTTGCCTATAGTAATTTCATAAACAGTGATTTACTTAAAATAAAAGATCTCTTTTTGAACAGCCTTGGCTTTTCCACCAAGCATCAACTTCACAGTTGAGGAATACGTTGGTGACAGCAGATATTTGGGAAAGGATATAACAGTAAGGTGGAATGCAAACTCAATAGATTCTAAAAATCTGAAGCTTGCATTGTACATATGCCCTGGATCTTACCGTACAAATTTGTGTTCAGTGAGTATATATTTCAACCATTGTGGGTTATATTACACCCTGTAGTCCTTGTTAGCATGGCAATAAATCGATTCCATAAAATTAGCCACTGTTCTTTAATATATAGATGTTAATGGTTTTAATAGCAATTTTTAAAAAAATTAACAGAGTTATTCCTGCTTCAGTAATGGCAAGCGAAGTTTGGCTTACAAGTCGATCTTTTGCAATCCTATGATTGCTACACTAGTTGATTAGTTGATTTAATTCTAAATGGATGCTTCAAATTGTCTATCAATAAATACAGTCATTACTATTTCTGGGATTATTATATATTTATTAATCTGAAATCCAAAAACCATGGTACTTGAAAGGTTCTTGGAAATATAATAGATACTTAAAATTTACTTGGCCTTTTTGAATGAGTTTGCGAACGCTTGGCATCTGTGGGCTAGGAAAGAACATTGTATGAAAGGTTGATTGTTTATACAAAATGAGAAAATTATCCTACATTTATTTAATTTATTGTGTGTAAAAGAAAATCATGTTTTTAGCATCTTTTATGTAGATATGGACTTGGAATAGAAACCATGCTGCTGATTATTGTCTGTTGAACACAACATATATTTTAAGTTTGTAGATTAGAATTGTATTTTTTATAAAGTCTCCTCTACAGGTGACAGTTGAATACAATGGGGTAAAAACAACATGAGTATGTACAACGCAATAAAATTAGAGAATTATTGACAACAAAAACTAAATAATTCAATTAGCAATTTTTATTGAAATGTCTCCATAGAATCGAATCTTTAAACACCACAATTGAATTTTTCATTAAAACCACATATAATTTGAATTCTTAATATCATAGCAAATGTTAGTATTAATATAAATAAGGCAGAATATGTTGTTGAATAACGATGTTACCTCTAAAGTTCGTATGTACGTGTCAAAAGTAAAGATAACATTAAAATAGCATACAAATTTACACAACATCTTTTTTCCCAAATACTTTATTAAAATTGCTGAAAGGTAGTTCTAAATTGCAGTCCAACGTTGGTTAGATTTATACGCACCTTTAGGAAAAATTTTCAAAATGAAACGATGCAGTTTTGATCAGCGGTCAGCATTGCTCAGTTGCTTTGAGAAATAATTGGAGTGACATTTTACAAGAAGCTCAAAGAAAAGGGATCTTTAATGTGTAGCATAAATGGGAATGTGATACTTAACACACACAAAAGCTTAAAATTCAATCCCCTAAAAGTTGAAACTCCTTTTTAAAAAAGTTTATAGCATTAACTTTAATTAGATTAACAATGTTAAACTTGGGTTCCTATAACATGATTGTACTTGAGTAAGTACGTATTAATATTTGTAAACATTATATCCATCCATCCATCCATCCATCCATCCATCCATCCATCCATCCATCCATCCATCCATCCATCCATTCATCCATCCATCCATCCATTTACACCCGTGTGGCGAGAAAGATGTGAATATTCTCTGACAAGTTGTCTAGGGGTATAATATATTATTTATTCTCTCCCTGCCTACACGCGCATACTTTAGTGATCTCTCACAAAATGATGATCAACAAAAAGATGGTGAAAATGTAACTATAATTTATTATACAATAATTACAACAAGCGGAAACAAGTTCCGTTATGGTCAAAATTCATCACTAGGCTTAAGCCAATCAATATAATAGTTATATGGTTAATACTTACATTTTTAGGATGGACTGCCCCGCTCCGTGAACGGTTGGTTCTGCAATTCTGTCCTATGGGCTGCTTCACCTATGGTTCCAGGTGACTTCGGTGATCACGGATTGTGTGAATAACCGGCTTCTACACAGATGATGTGTAGGCATCCACCAGTGCGTTTGGCTTCTTGTTGGCTGCTTCACCTATGGTTCCAGGTTACTTCGGTGATCACGGATTGTGTGAATAACCGGCTTCTACAACTATAAGGTGTAGGCAACAACCAGTGCGGTTGGCTTCAGCGTTACGTTTAGAGTAAGGCTGGAAATGATGAATTGTCCTCCTCTGGTCCTGTCGATCGGTGCAGGGGTGAGGTAGGGGTTGGATACAAGTCGCGTGGATAGCGGTGAGTCCAGGTCCTGGTCCAATTGTGGGTTGGGGGTCGGATGCAAGCCGCGTGGTTAGCGGTGAGTCCAGCTCCTGATCCAGGTATGTCGACACTTCGTTGGGCGGTTTCTGTCTGGAGTTCGGGTTATCTCGCAGTACAGGCGGGTGCCTAAAAACCAGAATAGATTCTGGCTAACGGATAATGGTGCCGGCTTTCTCACATCAAGGATGACTATAGGTTTAGTTCAATGGCTTGAACACTCAGTCAATATAGCTCACTGTGACGTTTGGGCGGAAAAAGACAGAATCTTGTCGATGCAGAAATTTTATACATCTGTGGATAGCCTCGCTTTCGGGCAACCTTGTAGTTCACTGCATATTTAACTAGTGACCTTTGATCCTTGAAGTGTTTCGTGAGTGATTTCCCTTTTGTTTTGATACTATTCTCGTGCAAATAGTATTGGGCTCATAAATTTCGCCACACATCTATCTATCTATCTATCTATCTATCTATCTATCTATCTATCTATCTATCTATCTATCTATCTATCTATCCATCCATCCATCCATACATCCATCCATCTATCTACCTATAAATAATATAATAGTCTAAGTCACTGGATCTGTAACGCTGAGGAGTGATGTACGACAGTCTACAGCAGTTAGTTTAGTTGAAAAATCGTGTGTTGATGAGCGCTGTAAAAATATTTAATATGATGACGTCATTGTTTGGTGTTCATCGGTGCGCAAAATACAACCCCTATTATTAAATACTTTGCTTACATTTCAGAAAGTTAAATATTTCGTATTTATCAAAAAAGGATAAGTTAGTTGGGCTTTTTGAAAAAGGTTGGCGCCGTAGGCGCCCTTAAAAAAAGGGGGCGCCGCAGGCGCCACGGCGCCCCAGCACAATCTAGTCTATATATATACAAGCAACAACGCCCGTCCAAAGACGTTCCACTACAGTTTCGGTCGCATGTTATCTAGGAGTAAGTGTATTGTTAATGTCATTCGAGTTGAACACTCATTGGTAAATTTAAGGGCATGAGCAAGTAAAGTTTAAGTTGGAGAAATCTTTATTAGTGGTTTAGGGATTAGATATTTATTTGTATAGAAAAAAACACATTTATTAATTCATTATCATTAAAAGATAGATATTGAGAATATATACAACATAAAAAAACAAGAAACAATATCGCTTTCATATGAAACAGGGGTAGTATTAAATTACATGTCAACAAAATCGTTCTTAAAAATAAATATATATTAGTAATAAAAAGCAAAACAAAATTTTCTTTAATTTTATTTACTAAACTTTACATTACTGGTTAGTTAATTTTACTTGGGTCATTGCTTTGAACTTAAAAAATCACTCACTAATTAAAAAAAGTATGTTTTTTAATAAAATAAATTTTAAGTTATTATTAACAATACAACACAATTCTCTATGTCATTCCCGCATTATACAAAATAAATCCCATACATTGGAAGATATAATGAAATATTTTAAAAACCATTTGTAAAGAAAGTATATATAAAAAGGTCATTGCATTGTATCACAAATCCAAATTAAAAATGAATGTCATTATTACAAAGTATTATACTAAAATAACACAGCTTAATTTCAGATACGTACACGGAAATGTGTACACCTTATTTTGACAATAAAATATTTTAAAAGCGCATCACTCAAAATGAAGTCCTTGACCAATACTGCACCAAAAAAAAAAATCTTTATTTAAAATCCTTTATATTATCTCGTGGCGTCTTGTCGATTGTTTGATCGCTTGATTGTTTGTCGAAGATACACTGGATCGATTTTTGCAGGAAAACTAGTGCCAACGATAAAAATGACTATCGATCAACTGTATTGTACTTAAATCAATGAATCTTTAGATTATCTCTATTTATCTCTATGTAGCCTGATATTATTTGTGCTAAAGTTTCTCGGTAAGTTTTAAATTAGAAAACCTTTTAAATATCATCCTGTCGCGTGGTGCGAAGCATATTATATTGACTTTACTTTAAAAAAAATATATTCTCATTCAGATAAATGCTTGCGTAAATGTTTATGCAAATCTGTCGCGTAGTGCGCATTATATTAAACTTGTTTTATACCTCTTTTCCGTATTCAAATCGAGCTGAAATTTAGCACACAGACCATTCTTTCTATATTTGAGAAATAACTGAAATTTTGGATTTTTGTTTTATCATCCTGCGATGGGTATTATAATGAACATTATTTTATTTATGTTTCGTATATAAAGAATTTATAGTCAAATGTTTTGTTTTTTTTTATGTTTTTTTTATTCAACGTCCACCTAAAGTTCTTTAAAATGGAAACAAGATTTAATTGTTCCCTTTTCGTCCCTTTATTTTCGGATTTTTTAATTTCCGGCTTTTAGCAAAAGGGACATTTACAAAAATTATATCAAAACCATCTGCAGTTTAAAAGGAACCTTCCTGGCACATTTGGTCCCTGTCCATTTTTCTGTTTTTTCCGTGATTTTGTAACTTAGGGGTGAAAAATGAAACATACACACATATAAATATTAGTAATGTTAACGATTAATTTTAATTTAACCATTATTTTTTGAAAAATTAACGATTAATTAATCATCAATGTCGATTAACTCCTCCCCCCCCCCCCCGCCAAAAAAATGTATTTCATAAGTAACACTCATTAAACGTTCCTGTTAAAAATAAAAAAATAAGACTAGAATGCCACCTTATTATGTCATATTTAAACCAACTACGCAAAAAGGCAAGTGTGTTGACATTATTTGGTTACTTTGATGATCAGGTCTAATTGACAATATAATCAGTCGAAGTGAAACATCTTTCACATAGAACTGAAGCCATGGTATGCACAAAATGTTTTTGGCAAGGAAGGAGATTAAGGGGAAGTTTGTGTTCATTGGATTCCCACAATTGTAGAGGGTTAATGTTTTTAGGAACTTCCATCTACATTTTGTAAAGCAGTAATTCTTCAGAAGAGCTGTCGTCATTTTCTGTCTCTGAGTCAGACTCCATTACTGCCATTAGCTTAATACGCTTTTATTTGGTTTGATAAGTCGGTGAAGTGTTTGAAGTATGGTAGGCAAACTAAGTCAATATTTTGAACATTCCCGTCAGTCAAACATTTAAAACCAAAACGATCGCGTAATCGTCAGAAATGTGGTATTTTTTATCTGCTGCAATTTAAGAAAACAAAAAACAACAACTTTTTTCCCCTTTCAAAAATTTAGATCTCAAAATTTTTAACGATTAATCGAGATCTTAATCGTGCATTTACGCATTCCTAATAAATAAATAACATCACTTCGCTTTAAGTATATTGGTGTACATGAGTCTTTTGTTATTTAGCAAAAGAAATAATTTCCATATATAAAATGGTATGTATGTTAAAAGAAGCAAATAAATTTAAAATTTTACCCTGAGTAGTTTTATTACAAGGGAGAGAAGCTGTTCAACGTTTGCGGTACAGTTCAAAACTTCATCACCTATCATGTTACCGTTGTAGATTTGTGGCCGTTGAGATTTCTTTTTATCTTTTAACTAGGACGACTATAAATTGTGGAAAGTGGATTTTTCTGAACAGATTTTCCCACTGACTAAAATTGATATGGAAACAAATTTATTTGGCTTTGCTTTAGAACAAGACCATGCTATGAAAAGAGGAATAGTGTGGGCAGATTGTGTTTTCGAGGCTGATAAAAGTAGGTGTTTAAAAAATAGGGAGATAGTTTTTGCAATAACACGCATTTAATTTACACAAACCATTCAGATACTATTATGTTAGGTTGACTTAGTACAGTTTTTTTATTGATAATTTTTTTAATATAAATTTAGTTTTAGTAATAGTGCATGATTTTACTTAAAAACTGTTTGCTTTATATCGTTTTCAATTACAAAACAATATTTAGATATCAAAACTTTTATAAATTACTGTCAATATTATTTTAATATGTTCTTGTGTCATCAACTATTTATTACGTTCAGCACCTGGTCAGCCTAGAGGACTTACTCGGAAAAAGGAGAAAAACAGTGGCTCCTATTTCATCTGCTGGATATCAGAACCCTGTAACAAAACAAATAAAGTTTTGATACGTCATTACATTATTAAAGTTTGTGAACACCCAAGGGATGAAACAAACATTTGCAATGGTAAATATCAAATTAATATTGCTTCAATTGATATGCCTAGAGAGTATGCAACCTTGATTGTACGTTTACCTTATTAATTTATTTGCAATTTACCCGCGCTTTGCTGCGGTAAATTAGGATTTCAGTTAGCGTTGAGAACACCAATTCAAAACACCTATTGATTTTTAATCTGAATCATTCATGATGGATATACTAAATATATTAACTTAAACCTTATTGTCTGTCTGCCGTGGCCCACCGAAAAAACAAAAACAAAAGGTTAAAGATTGCATACTTCAAATGCTCCTACTGAGCTAGTATTTAAATATTTGTTTCGTCTTTTACTTTTTGCGGGAGGTTACTCAACAACTTCCCAAAGTTTCATGTTCTTTCTTACACGGTAAGCTGGAGAATTAGTGATGAATGTTTGAGTGAGTAAGGAAAAGCTACATTCTGGCCCCCGGCCCCAAGTAAATAATATTTTAAATATTATTTCACCTGCTACCATCGTGGAAGTGTATTTAACATTCCACCAAAGTTTCATGCGTTTATCACTCGGGAAATAGGATAATCAGTTATTTTCAATTTTTATACAGAACATATAAGGGAAAAAATACGTCTCTTAGGCCCGGGCCCCCATCGTTTTAGCTGCGCTGCCTTGTCTTTGATATTCTCCAGTCTTGGATTTAATGGGGGGTAACTTTCGAGGCCAATGAGCAAGCTTTTTTCGTACATGGCTTTAGCATTCCCCATGTCTGCAGCTGACTCTATGCTGGAGCAGAGGTAAAACCAGTAGGTATTGTTGCATAGACGTGCGAATTTTTGGGCATGTGGCTTTTAAGGGATGCAGCCTGTTGGGTGTACACTTTTCCATGTAGGCCTTAAGAGCTTTCCTTTTGGCTTCAATGACAGGTTTCATTTCTTCCCAATGTGTATCAAATCAGTCAGTGAATTTGAGGGATTTTTAGCCAAAAGCATCTAATGCTAATGTATATATCGTGTCTCTGAGATGCATCCTTGTGAAGTCAATGGTGTCTTGTGAGAAAAACTGTTGAAAGACCTTCATGCTCTTTGTCAGTGAACAGTTTTTTCACAGGATCTTTCATAGATAGAGTGCTAATGAGTGGGCATCCCTTTTCCTTGTTATGGTACGACTTTATCCTCATTCGTACCTTGCTGGCCATAAGGGTGTGATCCGAGTCGCACTCGGTACTGTGATAGCTTCGAGTAGTAGGACGCTAACAGTTTTGCACGCCTGGTGATGATGAGAGCAGCTGGTGCCATTGGTGCAATCGATGGTGTCTCCATGATACTTGGTACATATCCTTGCACTTAAAAAGTGTTTTTGTTACACCCAAGCCTCGTGAGCAGCAAAGTTCCAGCAGCCTCTGTCCATTCTCATTTATCTTCACCCTTCTAAAGTAGGTCAGGCTTCGTTAAAACTCCCCACTATAGCATTCCTAGGAGGTAAATTGTCTCGACTTTGTGGATTCTGGCTTCTACCTGGTCTAAAGATTCATAGAATTTGTATTTTTCTATCGGGGTTAAACAGAAGGTAGTAGCGTTGTCACTAAGAATGATTGCTGGCCCCCAACTGTTCTGGGTCATAGAGTGACGCTCCTCTCCGTGCCTGATGACATGGGTTCAATGGATGGTAAGAAGCTGTTCTTAACAACGAAACCCACACCATGTTGTCTTGATTCGCCTGTAGGTCTGCCTTGCCAGAAGAAGTTGTAATTTGTTTCTTTTATTGAGCCGCTGTCTGAAAGCCTAGTTTCCTGAAAGCATGCAATAACAATCTTTAGTCTTTTGAGCTCTCTATCTATTATTCATTTTCTCCGCGTGTCGTTTCTTGTGTGCATGTCTTCAGTGATGGCAGGAAACACAGTACTCAGGAACAGATGGGATCTTTTTTTCCTTTTAACCCACTTTTTTTAGTGGCACTTTAATCTCCATGCACCCATTGCATGGAGAAGGCAGGCAGGGACGGGATAGCTCCCATTTGACTGGGCACTGCCCAGTTTGAGGTGGGCTGTAGCTGTCCAGTAAGACATTATTAATTTTTTCGTTGGCTTTCCTACTTGCAGTCAAACTTTTATTTGCGAGAAGTTTTAATTCACCAAGTATGGCATAGGTATTCATAAATGCAACGGTTGCTGTCGGATAAGTCACATTTTGGTCATTTTTATATATATTTCAAGGTTTTTATCCTGTGGGGACTTGGGAAAATGCTTCAGGCACAAGGTTGAGCCCATAGCGTCCCACACGTACCCATTTGTCATTGGCCCAAACATTTCTAGCGGCGGCCTGTCTCCTGGCTCACTAAAAAATTATATCCGGAAACAAATAATTCTTTAAATGTCCCTCGCAAGAGGCATATCTTATAGAACAACTTTCATATTTGTCCGTAACTACAATTTTATATTCTTATGTCATCTGTTACATACCATCTTTATTTGCTTGTATTTTCTCAAACATCAATATCCAATGATCAATCTATACTCGCGTAATATATTCATTATTATCACAGAAAGAACATATTTTAACAGTATATCACAGTATCCTGCGATAAATACGTTCCTTCTCTTTTAAAATCAGCACATTATTACAAATAATATGTAATACCAAAAGCTGATTAACATCAACTATCATAAATATGCAACAAAAAAACACCTAATATCAAACAATGCTATAACCCTGAATAATAAAATTTTACATAAGTTACATCAGAACTTTTACAAACAAACTATTGGCTGTAAAAATTCACTAACATCTGAAAAAAAATCATTACATAAAACGTCTGAGTTACAAAGAAAAAGCGTAGTTATAGAGATGGTGTATGTTCCTTTTGTCTGAACAACTCATAAAATATTTTGTTAAAACTATTATAATCACTAATGGGAAAATCATGGATCTTTTCTTTACATGGCTAATATGGGTCTACAAACTTTTCTCTCATGACGTAGCAACTGTTGTCGCTATTGCCCATACTTTATTTAAAAATTACTTCTTCATCTTCCACTGGAAACTTCCAGGTAGGATGCAATAATATAATATCTAAAAACCTGCAATATCCACCCACATGGCTCAGCCATAATTCCCTGAGGCACAAAGCTATAATTACTATAATTAACTGAAAAAGAAAACCAATCCACAAAATTGATCGGTCAACGGGTCTAAATTGCGCTGTGGTGTTGGGTCATGTGTAGAGTTAATGAGATCATAAGCATAACCTCTGTCAATATAATCATAGCTATGATCCTTTGGGCCTGTGGCAAATCTTTATCGGACCTTAAATCAGCGGTTCTCATAATTATGTTTTCATTCACAATTTGCTTTCTTCATCAAATTTAACTTCATTATTTATTTGAACAATAATTTCCTTCCTTACATACATGGATGTTCTATTTTCTATAACCTTAGCAGCACCAAAAATCATTTATTTTCACCAGTGTAATTTTCTCCCGTCTTTATCTTATATTTCATGTGTATTAATTTCAAAATGATCAAATTTTGTCTCTGTTACTAAAGCAACCATAATTAGCTTATTTTCATTTTTCTCCTCAAAATGAAAAATCTTTTATTTATCGTCTCCCTTTTCAACTTGAAGTTACTCCTTCTCTATCAGTAGATCTTTTAAATAAAAAATATCAAAATCTTATGCACACATTTGTCCTTTATTGCACAATTACTGAAATATTTAGTTCTTTTCCCGTTTGCTCAAGACTTAAATTCACATACTTTTCTTCTTTTTTTCCACCATAATTTTACACATTTTACCCTGTCCTCTTCTTTAAGTGGTACTTTTCAGTGTCATTTGTAATTCTCCACTCCTTTCTGAGGAAGTTGTTCTAAAATGTCGATGTTTGCTTTTTCTGGGTCCGTATCGCAATATAAATTTTTTTCTAATACCTCATATTTATCAGTTTACGTTTACGTTTCTACCATGTCTGCCAGTTTATCATCTTTATCTCTGACTATTTAGAGCAAGCTAGAATTATCTATATCTTTTTTAGCTAATAGGCTGTCCATTTTGGCAATATTATATGTCGTTGATCCAAACTGTGGGAGAGAAGTGGACAAAGGACAGTAGAACAACAGATCATGGAAAAGAAGTGGAGATGTATTGAACACACCCTTCGGAAAGATAACAGCAGAGTGAGGCAGGCCTTAGATTGGAAGCCCCAGGGAAAGCTCCAGCGAGGAAGACCCAATCGTACATGGAGACGGGGCATGTTAGATGAGGCTGGAAGAACTGGAAAGTGCAGGGAAGAATTGGATAGTGCAGGGAAGAATTGAAACGACTGACAAGGGACCGTGCACAGTGGCGAGCTTTGACACAGGCCCTGTGTTCCACAAGGAACCTAAAGGAAAAATGATGATGATCATTATAAATACAAACAGCACAGTAAACGAGGAGAGGACAGGCTTACAATATTAGCACTTATCGAAAGACAGAGAACACTATTACTTTTCACTTACTGAAGTTTAATGTCTACAAGTACTTGCTTTGACTTCTGAATCAGTCTCCAAATATGTGCTAGGATTTCTGTCTCAAACAAACTTGAGTTACCTTCTTCATCAGTCACCAAATCTCAGTTGTTGTCCCCAATGTTGCGTTCTTGTTTCATATATTTGTATAGCCATACAGAACAGGACTATACTCAAAACCAATCAGGAATATATATACATTTAATATCTATCTCTCTACAATTAACCTTTCTTATTTCAACATCTATGGTGTCATTTGTCTCGTCAGTAAGTATAGAAAAAGTAACTGAATTATTTTCTTCATGAACAATGTCTTTATGTAAAAGAGACACACAAATTTCGATTATAGTGTTTGCGTAGTTTCCGAGAACTACTTTGCACTACAAAAACAAATCAAGAACTTCATCTCCAGATTCAACACGAAACTGTAACAAGTCTTAAAAATTACCAGAATGTGATTCCTTTCCACGAAGTGCTAAATCATGTATGCCGCAAAATAAGATTGTAGAAATGATGGGACACAGTTTGTTGCAATTTTCGACATTTGTCTTCTAAACGATAAGTCCCACTGCACATCTATAGAAACTAATTAGACTTCCAATAAGTCAACAAAATTACTTGCATCTTCATGAGAGCCTTTTTGTCATGTGCTTTATATTTGGCTGCGTGGATCTCCGTTGAAATTTTTATATTTTTTGCATTGTTTGATGATAAATGCCAACTGAACTTCTTGAATTACTTTTTTTGCGGGAAACAACACGCAATATTTACAAAAGGCACCTTTTAACATTTGCGAGCATAAAAGCCAAGGTGAATAGATTGAACCAAGCATATCTAAAAACTAAAAATTATGTTTCCCTCACTGTTAGCTCTAAACTCATACATTTTATCAGGGGTCCAACAATCACGAATCAGCTGCAATGTCAACTCATTTGAAAGGTCATGTGTCCTGACATACCTCAAAGGTCCAATTTGGGAAATAAATAAGTGTCAGCAACAATAAAATGAGAAACTGCTGCCTCGGTTGTTTCTGGCTGTTGAACTTGAACTGTTGTCCTCAGTACCAATGATAAGTCAGATGCCGCAGACGTCCCAAAATCTTCTAATAATGACATTTCGATATCCCGCGTTTACACTAGTTTTTTTTTAATTCTCTTTTTTGAGCCTGTAAAAAAAATAAAAAATTCTAATATTCATCTTTGATAAACCTGCATTTTGTCTATGTATATTATGTCACATCAAAATTTAATTTTCTCTTAAGAACTTACCATATAAAAAAAATTTAAAAATTAAAAAACTTTAATATATGATGTATTTTAGCCATTACTGCACTATGTAAATCTTATTCATTTCTTTTTTTTTTTTTTTGGCCTTTATGTTAAACTTAACTAAAATTTAATTGAAAATTAAACCTGTATGGCATTACAGTTAAATTAAAAAACGTGATTTTTTTGCCGAACCCTTCTGGAAAAATTCCTAGCGATGCCCATGCCTATTACCACATCATAATTTAAATTGCCATTTAATATAATATTATAATATTAGTGCCCCACACGAGCATAAATGTTACTGAAGTGAAAATCCCCTTGAATCTAATACTAATGCTATTGTTCTCGACACCCAGCACCATTATTAGTCTAAATGGTTTTCACTTTCTTGCTGCAGCTTTTCACGCTTTAGTTAATAGATTGTATTTTCTTGACTATTAATTAATATATTTATTTTTGACCCTTGAAATTAAAAAAAAAAAGTTATCAGAATGTGACGCAAACTAGTGTTTCCACTGTGACAACAAACTTGTTTAATTACCCACTGGGACAACAAACTTGTGTAATTACAACTGTGACCACAAAGTTTCTTAATTACTCACTGTAGCAACAAACTTGTATTACCTCTCCCTGTCATAAACTATTGTTTCCTATTGTAGAAATCAAGGTAAACAGTTCAACCGATAAAATTGACGAAACCATTTTTAAGTTTAACGAGTCTTATGAAGTTCAAATCAAGGCTGTTACTGCTCATCGTGAGGGCCAGTATTCTGATACATTGATTGTAACAAAGACTGATCCAGGTTAGAAGGATTTGAGCTTGTAACTACCTAGTAATAACTGATTGTAACTAGTTAGTACCAACGGCTAATGAGGGTTAGTAGTGTTTGGGAGTGTAACTAGTTAGTAACAACCGCTAGTTGCCAGAGATGTTTTAAATGAAGTTTATCATTATTTTGTTGCATGTCTACACACGAATACTGCATTATTTTTTCTAAATGTGAAATCCATCAAATATTTAGTCAAGAAATTCAGTAGCTTAAAATCTTTGCTTCTTAAGTTTCTTCAAGTAACAGGCAAATAACATAAGTTATAATTCTACAGCAGAACTCCCAGCAAATATAACTGTTGGTATTCTTTTGGGATGTCTTAGTGCAATCATTTTTCTGGGAATCCCTCTTTACATTTTTATTAGGTAAGTTCCTGTCATTTTTGGCAGCTGAAAAATACTTTTAAAATTTTTTTATGCATGTTGTTACTTGTTAACTCATTCTTCAACATAAGCGCTGCAAATATTCAATTTTCCAATAGATGTCTATCATGAAATTTCTAATTTCAAATTTTATTTAGATGGTAAATTTCTATATAAAATATGTTTCAGCCTGTCATTGACATTTGAAATAAAAGTCGTTTCTTTAGTTTGTATGCCAGTCGATTCACAATGTCATTTGTAAAGTAGTATTACATTTTTTTTCAGCAATTGCAAGAAATCCAATAAACGCATCATTTCTTTAACAATGATAAAAGAACAGGTAATCTAAACTACAAATATATATATATATATGAATAAGTTCTAAATTATTGCAATAGTTATCCATTATTTGTTTCTCCTTGTAAAGGTACTATATATATGAAGCATATGAAGCATAATTTTTCAGCCTATTTCAAATTCACATTTTTGTGGTAGATTCTGTTTTAAATTCTTTATTTTAACTCTCAGTATCTGCTTGATTCCTAATTGTTTGCCGGAAAAGCTTTGGATCGGGTTTAACCCACTTCCTGAATGCTAGTGAGCTAAAATTTCACAAGCACATTTTTCCGACGATTAAAATGATCTATCGAAATTTCATATCAATAGAATGTACTGTAATTCAATTAATTAACTTTCAGTTTATCTCTGTGTATCCTTATGTAGCTTTAACAACCTTTTAAATATTTTCCTGTTGCGGTGCGTATTATATTTATCATACTTTTTAAAAATAAAATCCCGATCTTTATATCATTTTGTTAGTATGCTGCGCGGGGAGCAATATTATTATATTAAACATGCTTTTAGAACCTTTTCCCGTGATCAAATCAAGCTGAAATTTAGCAGGAAGTCTGTATTAGTTTGTTTTTATTTTACTTAAAATTAAATCTCTTATATATTTGAGGCAAAACTAAAATTGTTGATTTCGCATTATCGTGCGATACGTATCATAATGAACACTAGATTGTTGCGGGGCGCCTACGACACCAACTATTTTCAAGAGCCTAAATAACCTACGTGAATATTATTATATTTTTCGCATCAGTGTGTCTGACAATAAAAAATCACAGTTAATTGCTTATTTATGGGAAATAAATACAAAATTTTAAACTTCCTGAATTCCCTTTTAAAAAATTTAACTTAACTCGGGGCGTCTGCTTGTTTCCGAAGAAACTTTGGATCGATTTTAAATCCACTTCCTCATAAGTTAGTTAGCTGGGCTTTTACTGTCAGACTCGTGCCAGTGATAAACATTATGTATCAACATTTCAGATCGAAGAATAGTACTGTAATTAAATTAATGAATTTTTAGATTATCTCTATTTATTTCTATGTTGTATCTTTTTTGTGTGCCAGACTATCGCAGTGCATATTATATCGAACAACATTTTTAATATGTTCCTGTCGTGCTGTGCGTTGCGTATTATATGGACCATACTTTTTAAAATTGTAAAACCCCTTCTGTTAATGCAAATGCCATTAATTGCTAACCTGTCTCGCGGTTCTAACTATGTTTAACTTATTTTTATAAACCTTTTTCCGTGATCAAATCAAGCTGAAATTAAGCAGGCAGACTGTAGAAGTTTTTTGTTACTATAAATCCTATATATATTTGAAACATAACCTAATCTATTATTTTTTTATCGTCGTGTGATGCATATTATAATTAACATTCTTTTAGTTATGCCTCGTGTATAAAAGGATTTATAGTATTAAAAAAAACTTGTTTTTTTTAATGTTTTTTAAAAATAGACAATAAGAATATAAGCTCAAACTATGACGTCATATAATATTTTACGGCGAGAAACACTACACGCTCTGTTAATCTCCAAACCAAAATGATACCTTTCTTTTTTAACTGCTAATGATTGTTGCATTGTACGTTGTTCCTTAGCGTTATGGAATGAGACATAATGAGTGCACTTGAGTTTTATACTGTTCATTCTTTTAGTTATGTCTCGTATATTAAGGATTTATAGTAAAATGTAGATTTTTAAGGGTTTTTTAAATTTTTATAATCTCTTCCATCTATTATTTATTTTTATTCTGACAACTATGGGGTAGTTACAAAGATGCCTGTGTTTGTTTGTTTGTTTTTTTAGGGGGGTGGGGGGCGTCTTCCTGTATAGAAGGAGCGTCTGTAATAGATAAGATAAGTCTATTTTTACTGTAAATTGAAACTCATTATTCAGATTTAGTGCTTGAAATTTTTAATTGAGGCTTCAAACTATCTTTTACAAGGTTTAACCTTTTCGCCCTAAGTCAGATTATAATTTAACTTAAGTGCCAATAGGCTTTATAGACTTACATTAGAAATAATTCAATTGATTACTGTTATTTTCATAGTATGTACAGATATCGCTTGTAACATTTACTAAGATTTAGATATTTTTTTTACCTTATGGTTTGATAAAAAATATGGTGTTCAGAAAATTTACATTTTACAGTTTTATTATGTGTTATACTCAATGAGAGTTGACAAAACTTTAATGTGTACCTAGAATAGGGGTAGTATCTTCCACAACTTACAGTAAAAGCCTTTTTGTGTGTGACAGACTTAGTTACAAAGTTTAATTTGATATTAATTACAGCCAATCTCTTTACACAGATATCGACTAATAGTCAGGTAAGCCACGAATCAAGAATAAGAACATCCAGTAATTGCAGCAAGCATTCTGTGGGTCCTAGTATTTCAAAGGCTATGGATGTCTCTAATCACGGAGTAAATAAATCAGTTTATGCTGGAAATGATGATGAAGATGGGTCCCCTCTTGAATTAACCACAACAGTTGAGCAAGGATTTGAAAATATCAGTAGTGGCCCTCAAGGTCTATTCCAAAACTTTCAAGCAGTGTCCAATGTACGTGTGCCTGGCTCATTTGAAGATTGTCCAGCGCGAATATTATCTGCTGAAGATTCCACCATACCTATCTATCATAATGATTGTTTGAAATCAACCACAAATACAGGTGGTGATAATTGCCAAATGAAATTAATCTTACCTAGTGATCTTCTTCATTGTCAAGTCAAATCACCATTTCCTGGAAACTCTCCAGCAGTTCCCATTTTAAACTTGAATGAGTCAGGCGGTAACAGTTCTCAACCAGTCTCGGTTTATGTCATCATAATAGAAAATGGAGTTAAAGTTTCCAATGTTGGGAATATAACGTCAGATCAAATACTTGCAACTTGCGCTGAACATGAAAGTGAGGCTGTCATAGAAAATTTGTCTCAATTTGAAGCATATGAATATCTATCACAGTGTCCAAAGGAAAATGTCAAAGTACATCCGATTCTACATGGTTATGTACCCAGTGTAAATATAACAAAGAACATGTTAGAGAATCAAAAGTCTAGCAAAACATCACAAGGATATAATCTCTCAGATGGGCCAGTTTCTGAAACATCACAGGGATATAATCTCTCAGATGGACCAGTATCTGACACATCACAGGGATATAATCTCTCAGAAGGACCAGTATCTGACACATCACAGGGATATAATCTCTCAGATGGACCAGTATCTGACACATCACAAGGATATAATCTCTCAGATGAGCCAATATCTGACACATCACAAGGATATAATCTCTCATATATACCAGTATCTGACACATCACAAGCATATAATCTCTCAGATGAACCAGTATCTGACACATCACAAGGATATAATCTCTCAGATGGGCCGGTATCTGACACATCACAAGGATACATTGTCACCAGGCTGTAAGCAATGAGCTAAAATAAATCTTCACAGGGAAGTAATGCATCCAACATAATATCAAATGAAAGTGTTTTGGATCGCTATCTAAAAATGATAAACCATCATATTTATTGCCAGCATATATCGGGGCAGGAGATATTCAATTTACTAATAATTAGTTTAAAATACCATCATGTTCAGTCTCTCACAAGTCTAGCTTGTAAAAATAACTGCAAAAGTAAATCAAATATTTAATGCAAAAAATCCCAAATTTTATCACACCACAACTAGAGCAGAAAGTTGATAGTATTAAACTCAATGCTTCAAATTTTTCAAGTAACAACTAGAAGCCTTCGAATTACAACAAAAGGGAAAAAGCCAATTGTTTTGTAAAATTTTTTTATTTTGATTGGAATATCATAAACGTTTTTGGTTTGGAGAAAATACATAAATCCTTTGCAATATTTGATGTAATTAAGATCAATTTATGTTATCGGTTTCAATTGTGTATGATAATTTCTAAAATTTTCTTAAATTGATGCACTTAAGTCAATTACTGATGTCAAATGTGTTTGATGAAATGTGCTTTATTTGTTGAATATATTTTCAATTAGAGTTGCATTCATTTTTTAAATCGATTTATTTATTATGAATAATCAAATCTCAAATTACATTAAAATAAGTATATTTTTGCCTCAATAACAATAATATTTAAGACACTCATTTTTATGACTACATAAAATTTGATAGAAAAAGGCTTGATAAAGATTTGTAGGCCATATATTATACAGTGGTTCCTCGGGATAAGAACTAATCCGTTCCGGGATGGATTTTGAATCATGGAATTTTCGTATATCGAACTACGTTTTACATGTAAATACTTAATTAGTTTCGAACCATTTAAAAAGAACATTAAAAAATTGAAAATATAATTGAAAACTATTTAAAAACAATGTAGGATAGTTCAATCCTAAAAATTTACACCTTATTATCCAAATTGATTATTTTTTAAAAATGAATCATATAATAAAATAAATGAAAAATAATAGGTATATAAATGTGAACCCTTACCTTTCAAATGAAGCGATAAGGTGAGTGGTACGTCAGGCGAACGAATGGCAGCAAACTTAACGGAAATACGTAAAAACACATAACTTTTAAAAAATTATACGTTATGTAAAAACTTTATATAAATTAATTCTGAATAAACTCACTTAGTACAAATGGACACTAAACATACATAACAGAACATTTAAACTAATGTAAATTCTGTATTTGCTTTTTAATAATTTTTTCTTACCTTTTGTTTTGTGATATCTTCTTCTTTTTTTTTTTTTCTTTTTTTTTTCTTCACCTGACTTCCACTAACATCTTCGCATCTTTGCATAGTGTCGTCTCTTAGTAAAATTTTAATCCAAGGAAGCTTATTTTTGCCTGCTTTTTAAAATGTTTTTAATACAAGTCAGCCAAATTTCATTTAAACGTGCAACGCGCTTCGCGTTTTTCATATCTTGGATTTGTTTCGTATCATGGAACTAAAAATTCTCAGAGTGGACTTTTGTATCTTGAATTTTTCGTATCTTGAAGCAAACGTATCTCGAGAAACCACTGTAATTTAAATGTAATACCCTTCATAAATCAAGTTATCTCTCATTTTAGTAAGGAAAACCTATTTTTTTGTTCATAAATTCCATTTCAATGATACACTTTAAGTAATATTCAGTTTAGACTTTTTATAAGAAATAATTAGTTTGAAATTTGAAAGAGGAGACTTGTTTTCTTAATGCAAGTTACATTAACATTTTGTTTGCGTGTGTCCTCTTTATAGAGTCATTTTCCCCTTAAACGCGCATGTAATCCCATCTGGGACACAGGCCTTAAACTAAGGCTCTCCAGACATTATTATCTTAACTCATTCTCTCCAGCTGTTCCCAGTTTTCCCAACACATTTTATGTCTGCCTCTATTTTCCATCTAAAGATAATTCTAGGTCAAACCCTTTTTATGTTGCCCTGGGCATTGCAAGTGAAGGCTTGTCTCGAGATACTGGATGAGGCTTTCAAGGGGTGTAAACAATCCCTCTCCGTCATCGCTGGCAAATTAACTCTTCCACTTGTTTTTGTCTGCGTCACCAGAGCTCCTCATTTGTAATGACGTCGAGCCAGTGGATTCTGTGAATCATTCGGAGACATGAGTTAAGAAAGTTTGTAGCCTAATTGAACCAACTACTGTTGTTTTTTGGTCATGCTTATGCTTCATATTGCCAAAACAGGCCATGGTGTTGAATGCCCTGGCCTTTGTGTGGAGGGTCAAGATATTTCAGCTCCATACTTTTTTTTAACTGATTAAATGCAGTTCTCGCTTTGCCGATTCTCACTCGTTTGTTGGTGTCTTTCCTTCTTTGTTTGTCAATGATGCTGTCGAGGTATTTAACTATCCCCTTGCTCAAGATTTGTTCCTTCAAGTGTTATTTGAGTGTTGCTTGATGTATTAATTTAAAGATATTTGCTTTCGCCAAATTACTTTTTTTCGGTTAAAGAAGCCGGATAAAGAACACCTTACCACAATTGTCAATAGTTATTATAAATTTTAATTTCAAATAATTATTATGAGTTTAAATTTACTTCATTTCATTCTTAATATAAAAACAGGCTAAAGAAAATTTAAGATTGTCAAAAGGGTATTACGCATTTAAATATCTTGTAGAGTTATAGTTATTTAACACATATGCCTTGAACAAATAATACTATTTACAATTTGTTTAACATAGCAAATATGTTTTTTTTTCTTTTTTAAAGTCCCATAACCTCTTTTCGAGGTCGTAGAGGATTCTAACGTTTCCATTAGAATATTCTCGGGCATAATAGACCCTAGCGGCGCCCATCCCTCTCCAGGTCAGCGGAGGACTTTCTTAGCGTTAGTCATTTCTCAATATTTTTATAGTGGCTCTTCGTGGGCTCGATCCTAATAAGCCCCTCAGCTTGTGAGGCGAGCGCACTATTGACTTCACTACATCTTTTGAAAATTGGTATTAACCATTGCTTTGCATACCCCAGTTGTGTTTTGTTCGTTTATATACTTAAATTACGTGCCCATATAGAGGTCGTCCACAAATGGCATCACGAATCAATATGGAGCGGGGTCACACTTTTGTGGCGATGTGTGACGAGGGAGAGGGGATGTTTAAGAAAAGAGAAATCCATCAAAACCCTTAGCCGTAAAGCAAAGTTCAACTTAAATATTTTATTGCTTACAATTAATTAAATGACGTTTTACATGGCTTCATACGTATTACGATATAAGATTGCATTCTTACACTAAATCATGGGCGTGGGAACTTCTTTCCATGACGAAGCATATTCCATGAAGTAAAGATATGTGGCGGCCGGATTAAGATAAAAAAAGAAAATCACATATTTTGAGAAAAATGTTATTGCCTAAAACTATAAATTTAAGGGTGAAACTGAGACCTTGACTGCAGTATATATATATATATAAGGTCAGGCGCATTACCACTATTTTGATACTATGATATCACACATCTGACAGTCATTTCGTCTTGATCTCACACGACTCTTTTTAATATTCATATCTAACAGTGTCTTCTCACACATGTTATTGTCAAAGAAGCTGATATAAATTTTCGAACTTCTTGGAATCTGTCAAAATCGCGCCTACGGAAAAATAATAATGAAAAAAATGATGTTGTTATCTAATGCGACATTCAGAATCACTTTAAAACTTCATGAATTCCATTTGAAGAAGACTAGATCCACATCGGAGAAGACAAAAAAAAAAACAAAGTTCCTCTTCAGTTGTTGCTTAAACCTTTTTTTAATTCATCGGCCAGCAATATGACATCTTCAACTCACCCTTGTCTTCACTCATTGCTGTTAGTGTTTGGAAAATGTGTCATGATTTAATGCATTTTAGACATTTAGATTCTACATTTAAAATATTTGCAGCTTTGTACAATTGCATTGATTTGTTACTATATAATTGGATTACCACTGCTGTTCGCACTTGAAGCTTTGTGTTAAGAAAGTTTATATTGACATAAACTGAAAATAAAAAATCTTCCAGCCAAACAGGTTCAGATAGTTCTGAAATTGGTTATTCATTAATTTTTCTCGATGAATAGCATCGTTTCTTATTTAAGGGTATAGAGGCACTGAAGTGCTGTCCCCCAAATGAGCCATCTTATACCATTGTAATACAAAACATCTTCGTATTCTTTCCGGATGTAAAGAAGAAACTGCTGAGCTGAAATTGGTGTTAAAACAGGGCTTTAGAGCTAATAGAGTTTAAAGCTTTTATCACTGGTGGAATGACACGATCACATCTAAGGTATTTGGCACAAAGCACATGATGGAGAACGATACAGAGAAGTTTAACATCTTTGCCAACCTCTTCGATGCCTTTGTCACAGCTAATAGAGTTTAAAGCTTTTATCACTGGTGGAATGACACGATCACATCTAAGGTATTTGGCACAAAGCACATGATGGAGAACGATACAGAGAAGTTTAACATCTTTGCCAACCTCTTCGATGCCTTTGTCACAGACACATTTTGATATAGTTACTGTGCTCACCGGTCTTGGGTACCATAAGTAGGAAATGCAGCTATTGTTTTTTTTTTTAATATTTATCGTCATTGACAGAAGAACAAACAGAAACAATTAAATTTGTACCCATTGTTTTTGGTATTTTAGAATGAAAGTTTAGTAATTGGTAAAACAATATAATGTTATCGTTTTTGCTATGATGTAACCAAACCAGTAAAATATTTCGATTTTGTAAAAATATATGCAATGTCCTTACAGAAATAATACGTCCGTCAAGAATTTATTTAAAGTGATGCCGCTTGCAAGATAATATTTAATCAGGGTCGTGTTTGGGCCGCAGCCGGGACTTTGAACACCCCTGTGCCAAATACATACTTAAATGAAAGAAAAAAAGTGATTTGAAACATGCTCACTTTGAAATAGAAAATTAAGTCCTGTTTTGAGTGGTTGGGGCAAGGCTTTATGAGGTCAAATGGGAGTAGAGTCAAATTTCATTAGTCTAGCGTTACTGAGTCTTAAAATCATTTTTAATTATTTGTTTATGATAAGACTAAAAAAAATCATTAAGGATTTTAGAAATTATTATTTAATAAACTAACTTTCCAAAATGTTTCTTTTCCTTGGCATGCATGTGTATGCAAAATATTGTTAACAAAAGCTGTAGTCTTTTTATGCTTATCAATAAACAAGCTTGCTAAATATTACAAATAAAATATATATCAAATTACTCGTGTTTAGTTCATCTTAGAATGTGCATACATGAACTAAAAATGGATGATGAGATTGGTTATTAGATAACTTGCTTTTAAATTTTTTATCCCCTTACACAGCTGAATTGTTTTAATTAGTGCCACTATCATGAACATTTAGCCAAAATATATACATAAAATAAACAGCGCTAAGGTCTTATCTTAAATATAGATCTGCTGAATCAATGAAAGCTATGCAGAAGTTGAGTAAAATTAATCATAGTTATAGAGCTAATTAGAAGTTTGCATACATATCAATATCATCATCTGTCTATGTCTCTTGGACAGACTTTATTTCAGAAATTTGATGAATCTTTTCTGTGGACTCCCCAAAGTTGGTGTATGATGCAGATGTTTCTCCATACCATAAAAGCACTAGATAAAGAACTATGTACTGTAACAATTATGAAAAATAAAATACAGATGTTGTAACCTTCTAAAATTTAAAGCGATTTCCAACTAAATTTTCTCAGGCAACTTAATTCAACACGACAGACTTACCGTTTATATTTTTTTATTCAAAACGCAAACATGAGGCGAAAGAAATAATCTTTCTACAGTTGATTGAGAGTATGTTTGGGGGCAGACTTATTGACACCAGACGATTCGACCCCGCTCGGCTCCAGTTGGGACGTCTCGACCACGGATAATTCGACTAGAGCGAATCGACTCTAGAGAGTTGAACCACAGGGCGTTTTGACCCAAGGACTTTTCCATCCCGGGTGATTCGACCCATGGGTAGTTTGACCGCTGACGTAGCCAAGAAATGTAGTAAATATTGAAAAAAAAAACAATATAGACTTTGTCCTTTAAGTTATAGCGTAATGTTTGGCTAAGGTGCTGGCGAGAGTTGTGTGAAATGTAAATAAATGGAATGGGGGCAGAGAGAATGTAGATACCTCTACAAATAACTATATGACCACATGTCATTTTTATATGGTTAAAATGGAAAATATTGAATTAAAGCAGTTTAAAGCAGTTTTGAGATTAATAGATTAATTTGAAAGCTTTAGAAAAACTGACAGAAGCAGAAAGAAAAAGCTAATCAGACCAACATAGGCAGGAACTTTGCTAGTCACTATAAAATCTTTTTTTTTTCGAATCTATGTCAAGGATGCACAAAATAATTTATTAATATATAGTGCTAAAAAAATGCTAAGGAGAAGATGCTCGCAGAGAAATTAATGGAATACTAAAAGAATGCCTTGACATTTGATAAAATTGTATGTGGTGATCCCATCCATTTAAATGAATCTTAAAGTCAAAGGACTAGGTGCAACAATTTTGGTGATCCAAAGTATGTATCCATGTTATTTAGATAAACAGTCGAGAAGAAAGTTGAAGAAGATGAGATTACTGTAGAAATTCATGTGAGATTTTTGCAGGTGTGTAAAATTTAGAAAACTTAAACAATTTTGGTACATCAGGCTATCTGCTGGACTTTGAAATGTTGCCTTTAAGTTAGAGTATTCAATTTACATTGTCAAGCAAAGACTATTTTACCCCACGGATAAAAAAAGAATTAATAAATTCAAGACCACTTGATTTATAAAAGTTTATTAAGTAAATAAGGCTCCAAGTTACTTTGCCTAAAATAATATAATTAATTAGAATATTGCTTACTATAGTCTTCAGTAATGCAAGGTATTAAAATAGCTTCTTTAAAATTAAGTTAATGAAAAATTAATTACAGTTGAACCCACTTATCTCGACATCGGTTATCTCGCCACCCCTATTACCTCGATGCTTCTCGCGAAACCCCTAGGCCTTCGAAATAACTGGGTTCGACTGTACAAGCAATAATGATTTCGCCAAAATTTTTAAATCAATTGCTATTTCAATATTGGTTATTGATAGGGCTGCGGAAATTAACGTTTAATTTTCTCGATTTATTGGTAAAAATGTTGTCGATTAAAATTATTTTAATCGATAAAATAGCTATTAAAGAAAACATTTAATACAGTTTAACGACTTATAAATAAATAATTAATTATTAATATTTAACAATCGCTTTTTTTTTTTTTTTATGGACAAACGTCTCCATTGAATAAAAAAAGTGTAAACTTTAAATTTAAGCTGTTTTTATTAGGAAAATGATATAAAAATGTAAACATTTTTATTAAAAAAAGTTAAATTCAGTGACATTATAAATAAATATATTGAACAACTTATATTTAAATTTTAAAAATGCAATTGGCAGTTAGTGTTACTTCCCTTGAAGTTTTCAGTTTGATGACGTCATACATCTTATTTTTAGCTTTAATAAAAATTATCGATTAATTATTCGGTAATTTTTCAAAAGTTAACGATTCAATTTAAATTAATCGTTAAAATCCCTAGTTATCGAGCATGTCAAGGCTGACAACATTACTACTCAAAAGAGAGTGCAATCAGGAAATGCAGAAAATTCTGATTTTATTAAAGAAATGAAGCTTTTTCTTTTTATCTCTATTACAGTGTCATTATTACTTTCAAATAAAAAATATCTTTACTCTACAGTGTTAACATATTTTTCGGGGGGGGGGGGACAAATTTTGGTACTGCCCCGGGCTGCACATACCCATGCTACGCCGCTTATATTATATTGAACATAAACAATACCTTTATATATAAGTCTCGTAAATAAGGTATTTACAGTTACAGATTGTTACTAGCTAGGAAAGTTGCTCGGATTTTTTAGAGATTTAATAAGACGTTATTTGAATTATTGCATATTATTCCGATAGTTGTTGATTGTTCAATCCAATACAGAACGATTACAAACGTATCTCATTTTAGGTTGTATTATATTGTTGGCAATGTAATGTAAAAGTGGTAATGTAATAAAATTGTAAATTTTAATGGAACTAATTTAGATGTAAATCTTTCCAAATTTTAATTACTACTGTTGTATAACAGTGGATCATAAATTGAATTTTCAAATAAAATGTTAAAAAGTAACATTTTTTCGGTATAGATTTTAGTTTTTAACTTCTTAGTCTTTTACCTACGGACTTTGAATTCTATTTTCTCCTTTTGCCTTTTCGAATTTTTAAGCTACATTTACAAACGTTACTAAGGAATCTGTATGTTCCCGGTATTTTTGGCACTTGCTGACTCTGGGGAGGTCTATGGGGTAAGTCGTGAAGAAGTGACACCCATAAGCTATCGCACCTGTTGACACCATCCCTAGTGACGCCTCTGCTTGCTTTATTACGACTTTATAGTGTTTCTATTTTAAACGTCTTTTAATTTACGTCATTGTCTCCAGATGCATGTATTGTTAACGTAAACATGAATTGTTAAACTGTCTTTTCGCAATGTGCATAGTTGGCGTTTTGTTTTTGAGTGTGATGATCGACTTTTTTGATGTTATATTTTTGGAAATTTGAATTCAAAGCAAAAATTAACTGAAGCAACCAAGGAATCATAACTTTGAATGAAGAAACTTTGTGAGCATTCATTATGTTTGTTACCCCCCCCCCTCGTAACGTCATCACAAAAGCTTAGATACCCTACAATATTACGTCACAAGGCTTTGACCATCTCCCCCTCCAAAGCCGTATTTTCTAATTTGATACAAGCATTATCAAATATTTTTTTTGACATTTAAATATGTATTTAATTTAAGTATGCAATTTATTTTATCTGGTAGCTAGGTGTGTACCAAATTTAAATTTTCTAAATCCGGCTGGAGCCGGATTCGGACAAATTTATGAAGTGAAATTCTGCCGAAGCCGTATTTGTAAAAATGGCTAGATTCCAGATTTTACGGAGCCGACATCCGGTACATCCCTAATCGTAACTAATGCTGTTAATATAATTGAAAAAAGCTACGTGGGTACTCATCCAAAACGCGCATACTTTTCCCAGTCGTGAAGGCTATAGAAAGCAACCTAGCCACCATTCATTCCCATCATTTCACACAGTAGCTAACAACATACTTCCATAATAATATAATGGTGTACTCTACAGATTTTTATTCCTGCTGTAAATGCATATGTCATACTCAGAAACGAACTCCCTGTCACTGCTTTAGTGAAAGAACCTGAAGCTTTTTTGTAATTAATGATTTTCTCTTTCATGTTTAGAGGGCACACGGTGGTCGTGTGGCATGCGCGATCGGCTGGGGTATTGATGGTCAATGGTGTGAAGGCCTGTGAACGCTGCATCACCCGCCAACAGACAGCATAGTGTGTGGACGCAATAATCCTCTGTATAGAAGGATCGTCTATATAGATAGACATATTCCAGGTGATTTCCCAGTACTTTATTTTATTTTCTGTAACATAAATATTTCTCATGCATTTGCGTGTTTATGGTTATTTCACAGGGAATATTTTAATTTAATTTAAAAAGAAAAAAAAATAATTGATACATTTTAGCGAGCAGTAAGATGCGTGAAGATTTTAAAACGCCATTAAATAAATTTCAAGCAATGAATATATTAAGTGGAAATTTTATTTATAGTTGTGCGATTTTTATATGTGACGTCACATTTCCTTAACCCATCCTCACAAAGGCCCAACCCCCTAAGCGCATGACGTGATTTATGGACAGCCCCTTATCTATTAAAGCCAAGTGTCAGGGGTATGAGAACCACTGGGGTTTTCATTTGGAATATTGCCTGGTCACGGGCTCATGTTTTGAACTCTGAACGAGTTCACTCGAGTTCAGGTCACGAGGGGAGCTTTTGCTCAGGCCACGCAAGGGCTGTCCAGAGACCCCGGGTATATAACTCGTGGGTCTCGGTGTGTAGGACAGAGACGGACATGATGTTATGTTGTAGAGAGCAGTGGGGTGTACACAAGTGACCAGTGTCAAAACACGAGATTACCGCAACTGTTAGAGCGGCCGTGTTAGTCCGTAGGACGGTACAGCGGGCCTAGATGGTAACTCAGAGACACGAAGATAGGTGTTAGTGAGACGACCAGAAGTGTAGATAGTTGACAAGTGTCTTGGCATGTAAATAAAGATTGCTGATGAGAAAAAGGACTTGTGTTGCATTACTTGTACAACAGTGTTGGAGTGTAAGCCTCGGAACCTAAAACCCTAGACAACGGTCCACGACATCAAGTAAGAACTTGTCATCTGATTCAAATCGAATAATTAAACACAGTAGTAAGGCGTTCGTAGAGCAGTTCTGTTCAAAGTAACTTAAGTTTTGCTTTATTTTTTTAATACATTTAATTTCACAGTAGTTTTTAAAATCTATAAAGTTACCAGTGAAAATTTTCATCCATTATCCTGCAACTGTAATAGTAATTGTCCCCTTTCAGTGAATCTGGTAGCCCTCTTTAGGATCTAGTACAAACTCATCTTATTTTTTATTTTTTAAAACCTACACTCTTGTTTTAGCCGTCTATTATTTTCATTATAAATTGAAAATATATATAAGATAATGGAATTGTCAAGGTATGAGAATCACTGTCAATGAATGTTTCTGAGTTGTTGATGAGTTGGCAATGAGTTTTGTGAGTTGTTGTGAGATTGTTGAACGGTGTTCAGAGACTGACTGGTGAAAGGTCAGACAATGACCGGAGAGTGCGCGCAAGGGTATATATAGTGTGGGTCTGTGTAGTGTGTAGAGAGAGGAAAGAGAGACGAGCGTGAGAGGAAAGATACGAGAGACTTGTAACGTCTGGGTATAGACGTCGGCCAGGGCTTTGTGTTGATGGGTGGTGTTATCGAACACTAGAGCCTGTATGCCTGTGCCGTGAGATTTCGAAACGCTGTAAAGACTTGTATCCCGTACGCCTGTATACTGTGATGTCTCGATGGCTGTAGGAAGGATTTTACGTGCATTTATAGTTCAATAAAGAACATCTTCTATTCAACAAGAGTCTGTCTTTATTAGAGAGAGTATCCAGAACCCAGTACGCAACAGGAATTTATCTATAAAATGATTTTGATACATAGTTTCTAATTATTTTTTAGATAAATATTTAATTATCTAAAGAAAAGGATGTGCATTAATATCGAATTTTGAAAGTTTTAAAACAAAAATATCGAAATGTCTTAATAATAATACTGCTATTGTCTATTATTTCAGACGGAATCATATATTTCAATAAAGTATAGGACCTACAATAAATCTTCTGCAAACTGACTTTCCCAACATTTGAAAACTCTTTTTTTAAAATCCTAATTCCAATTCAGAGTTGGGCGGCGCCAGCTAAATAATGTAATCCAATAACTATTTGATAATAAATTGCCCTTGACTCTCCTACACGTACACTCCACTGCAATAGACTGCAGGAAACTCACACTCTCCTGCCCTAGATTCTGGTAAATACACACACATTGCTGCTGTCAGCCAGCTCAAGTTTAACCCTATCTTCCATCCAGAAGTTGTTTTATTTATTGTGAACGTGACAACTCACTATCACAGTGTCATCAATGTTTATGTTGACCTTCACCTACCAAGAGATCAAATCACGCCCCTCTTTAGTTGACATCACTTGAAATCAAACAACCAGTAAAAACAAAGTTGTCGAATATAAATCCCTTATAAGTAATACAGAAACTTAAGTTTTTAACTTATATATTCAAAATAAAGTGCACCGTGCGATAAATATTTACAGAATAAACGTGACTGAACTCCCCATGCTTTTAAAATGGTGGAGGGGGTCTTTGGTTACCGATGGCTGGACTGAACTCCAGAACACGTGAAGGTAAACAGCAGACGGCCGACATTCAGTTTCATAGAGATAAACTAAAAGTGCAAATTTTATTTCGGTACATTCAGTTGATCAGACATTGCATTGTTAGGTGACACGAGTCGATATGCATAATTTTAGCTCGATAGCATCACGGAAAGTGGGTCATTTTTACTTCTTTTTTTCGCCCGACCGGCCAAAAGACGACGGTGAAGTTAATATAAGATATCTAAAAAGTAGCGTGCCGTACACAATTCTACTTAAATTAAAACCCCTTTTTTATGACAATCTCAATCATAAAAGCGAGACATGCAGAAAGAAGGTCAAACTATTCTTCCAACCGTTATCTCTAGGATGAACGAAAGTTCTCTCCATTTTCCCACATTTTAAATAAAACTATCTGAACCCCTTTCTTCAGCTCCCCCTCCATTGTGTAACATTATTATAATCCCATCCTCACCAACCATGCACAAGAACGTCCTCGTTGACTACATTCGTATGCTTATGACCCCGTTTAGTTCCTACCACTGAATCTCTCCAAAAGTGTCGCAATAAAAAATGCATCCAATGCACATATAGATCTATATGTTATCTCTCAGCATCAAAACCAAATGTGTCTCAAGAATTTACCCCGTTCTTCGCGTTATCCATTGTTTAATGAACCGGAATATCGCTATTTCGAATGTGACCGTAAGTCTTTTAATCTCTACGCTACATAGATGTATTAAACCTTCCTGTATCGTTTTATCTTTAATGTTTGTTTTCTTCCATCTCAACATCACTCTTATCCTTCGCAAACACCACTTCTCTAATTTAACTATATCAAGCATACCGGATCTGTAGATGTTTGCCTTCAAATAATTGGTCAACACGAGAGAGACTCATTGACACAATTCAGCGAAGGAAGCAGATTGATTTAATGTGCCAGAAAAAACTGTATTTTTCAAGGAAAGGAAATGAAAACGTTGTAGTAAGGTACTTGTGTAATGTATTGCTGTACAGTGTGAGTAATTTAATGCCTTGTGTAATGTAAGTTTAAGGTGATTTTTCTTTTATCTCATAGTTTTTAAACATATGAAGTTTAAATTGATTATGTTTTCATCTAAATATAATTTCATTAGAGTATATTCCAGCCTTTTTTCAGATCAATCTAAGCCAATAATCCGTACACAAATTGTCGCTGGCTGTATTATACCAAGTTAACCATTTGTTACTGTTGATTAAGATGATTTGTTCTCAACGACCCATCATTTTACTAGAGATAAATGTATAGGAATTAGACAATATGTCTGATAGACTTTAAACATGATTTTATGTCTTATAAAATACACTAACTGTTCTGATTCCAGCAGTGACTTGTGAATTGGATTACTTAGGACTGGTGTTTAATATTATAATAGCATTTTATTTACATCTGGTTTTGCATTGCAAACGATTTGGAAAACGGGACAATAAAATATTGTTTAGCGTCTTTTGATTCTTTCCTTTAAGGCATACATTTAACAAACACTGACATAACCAAATCAATAAAAGGGAATGTGTTATAATTTTTAAAATTCTTTCTTTACTTGAATCATTCTGGTCGCAAACATTAAATTCTTAAAGATTTAAATCCAATATCAGATCCCTTAATTGATTCTGAAAATAAATTTTGCCTTAAAATTTCTTTTGAAGCATTTATCAATACCACTTGCTTTTGTTCTTAGGGGCCGTCCGTAAAGTACTTCACGCTCCAGAGGGGGGACGGGGTGTAAGAAAGTGTGACAGTTTGTGACAGGGGGAGGGGGTTCCGGCCATGTGTGACGTCAGGGTGTTGATGTTAAATTTTAATTATTTTGTTCATAAAAAATATATTTTTGTACGAAAGTGTGACGTACTTTAGGGGGAGGGTCCGATATTTGTCACAGTTTGTGAGAGGGGTAGTGGGGAGTTAAAAATGTTCAAAAATAGCGTGACATACTTTATGGACGGCCCCTTAACTTCTGCAAAATGCATCGTTTACGGTGACCCGTGTTTACCGATTGTTAAATAGATACGAATTCCAAGTGTCGATTATGTTTCTTTGCAGTAGGAGGATACGGGGAACAACTTGACACACAGCATTTCAGTTATATCTTTTAAATCGCAGTCCATTAGGTCTATCCCTCCCCTCTCTTTACATCAAACATCAGTGACAATAACAACAGAGAAAACAAAAAAAGGTTCCATTTACAAGTCGAGTAAAATCAACTAAATCAACTAATATATATACACTAGTGTGTGACTATAACCAGTCAATAATTAAGGAAGTTTTCAAAATAAATATACTTCAGGTTGTTTTTTTTCAGCCTGAAAGCCGATTAGTAAATAATCAAAAAATGTAGAGTCATAGAGAGAAAAATTAATACTCATTTCCATAATGAACATTTGTATGCGGGCGTTCGAAAGGATTTATTTTTGGTGCAATATTTTTTCTCAAGGCTTTTCTTTAACGTTAACCCTTTCTAAAAGCTTGAGTTACAAACGGACTTACATAGCAAATTATATCTTTTGATTATATATACAAATATATGTGTAATGAGAAAACCTCCAGGTAGGCTGCGCGCTATATATGTTTGCATGAAATATAATGATGTAATCATGATAATAGTATGCAAAATGAATTACGCACATCATTAAAAGATACTGCAGCAAATAAGTTTGAAGTTCGAAGTATTCAAAAATATTACCGAGGAGTCAGAAGGTTGTTTGTAAAACGCAGGGAGCGCCTTCCCCGAAGTTAAATTGCGGCTTAGAATAGAGCGAATAGAGCGCACCAATAATAAAGCACAGTGCGTTAAAACTAAATTATTTGACTATTCTTCTTCTTCGTTCTCAATATTGAATATTGAGTTTGCGTGCCACGAGTTTTGCGCCAATTGGCCCGTGGTCTCCGACTTCAGCCTGCTGTATTTTCTGGATTTGCTTCCATAGCCTTTGGTCAGCCAAGACCATCTGCAAGGCAGCAGTTGTTGTTGTTTTTTTTTGCAAGTGATGCAGCGTTCACATGCCATGGCTAAGGGTTCCACGCATTACCCCGCCGCTTTTCACCCATTTGGAGCTGGGTGGAACTCGGGGGCGCCCTAGGCCCCGGGAACAAGTCCGTGGCTTCCCATGCATTGTAACATGTCTATTTATAAAATAAGTTAAGTTCAATCGAAGAAACGCTATGTCACATTTTTGTAGTTTTCATATATTCAAGACTTAATGTTTCAAGTTATGCATATTTTTTTTATAAATTAACTTAATAGTAATAGATTGGAATTGTTAATTGGGTAAGATGCATACATTTTCCACAAAACCTGATTCAGAACATTCTATTTCTTATCAGATATAGGGGATCACTAAATAAATATTGAAATGTCACATAGCTGTTTCTTCCCTTGAGGCCTTCTAAATGTGAATAACAAAGAATTATTTATTTTGCATGAACCTTTTGAAGTAAAATTTGTCACGGGATAAAAGAAAATGGTAAAGTATCACCAGTTAATCGTATTTACAACTCAATATACACGTTTAATGGAATTCAAATAAAAGTTTTCATTATTGTCAAGTTAGCACCTCTACCAGGTCTATATTAAAAGCACTTTTTTTTCGAATTTAGTCTAAGACGCATTTAAATTTTACATGTGAATAAGAATCAAACAAAATCTATTGGTGTGGGGTGGGAGGTGGGGAATGGAGTCCGATTTTTAAATATGTTATTTTTTAAACATAAAAATATGCAACATCGTAGAATATTGAAAAAATTATATATATACAAAACTAACGCTAAACTGAAGCATACGTTTACAAACTTATTTCGC
The DNA here is from genome assembly GCA_002072015.1 of Radix auricularia. NCBI lineage: Eukaryota > Metazoa > Mollusca > Gastropoda > Lymnaeidae > Radix > Radix auricularia. The sequence goes on from MUZC01000481.1 coordinate 201,233, forward strand.
AGCAATAAAAAATTGCTTTATACTTGACAACCAAACAGAAAGGAACTGTAAATCTCATAAACCGAATAACGGATATTATACTTTGATATAGAAAATTAAATTTAGAATTACTTACATAATATTGACATGTACGCGTAGACAAATTCGACATTAAATACAAAATATAATAATAATAATAATTAATCACATCAAATAAACAACAGCTATTTTTTTTACTTCGTTCCCTTTTCACACATTAATGATTTAAACTCAAATAATGACGTCACGTCACAATGTTTTATAACTAGGAAAGCGCTCTGTTTATCTCGAAACCAACATTTTAAACATCATTTACATCTATATTTTCATTTTTTTTTAAATCGGGAGTTACCTCACATAGCATTAGGAACGGGACTGGCAGACATACAGTGCATATTTGTATATTGTTGTAATTTCCCATAAATTGGGACGAAAAACGCGAGTAAATAAGCATGTCGCATAACCCTCTCTAGGTCGACCAATCACAGTTTAAGGTTGCAAAGCGAGGGTGGTCAGTGGTAAGTGTGTGTGTGTGTGTGGGCGGAGCAGATAGCTAACCGCAGTGCGCATGTCTAAAGACCAAAAATGCGTCATCGGTCCCTCCGCAACATTCACTAGCATTGTTTCCATTCTTCGTGATAAACCCCCACTTTCTTTGCACTATCTATGAGCATGTCTGCAGCGTATGCAACGCCGTGGGTCGTATCTAGTGATTTATTATCGAAATAATACGCACACTAATAGTTAATAAAAATTAATTATACGTAAATGTTCGTTACGGTTCTTAAGAAATCGACTACTTCAGGACCCTGACCCATTAGAATCATACTTACACGTACAACAATTAATCAAGGCTAAACTAATAATTTATAACATAAACAACTCATTAAAACTTTTTTTGAGGATACAAGACACAATACAAGACGGCGACACAAACACTTGGGGCGACATCCAATCAACGCTAAGCACTTAGCGCAAGGTCATGAGTTTCCCCGTAGTTTTTCGTGACTTAATAACTCCGGACATTTAAAGCATGCAAGCAGCCTTTATTACTGCGCTCTTTCTGATCTTTCTGTTAAGCATTCTTTGCTATTTAATTAAATTATTATTTTTTTAGGAAAATATAATTTATTAAGATTTATTTAGAAACACAACATTTTAAAGATATTCTCGTGGTTACTATTTCTCTATAGCATTTTCAAAAGTAACTTTGTATTTATATTACTTATTTAATAGAGATACCACCAAGTATCAAAGTATTTCACGATGTAGTTTGAAAGTTCATTCACCGTATTGAATTTTAGAAATGAAGTGTTTGCACATTTTTAGTCTTGAATATGCACACTGAAATGTATGTGCGAATATACGTTTATGAATGTATCCAACGCAGCTAATATAAAAAGATGTATTGGGGACCTACGTCTCATGATGAATATTTGGTTAAACCCCCACCCCCTGTCTGTATTTAATTTTGGGAAATCAAAAGTACGTGAGATAATTTTGTCAATAGTCTATTCAGGGTCCATCTCTAAAGAAAACATAGAATAATATTAGATCAAGTTCAAAAAGGTTTACTAATGATTACTTCAGAGTAGTCAAAATTTACAAGATTAAACAAACCCATCATCAGTTTAAATCATTAAATTTATAGAAACACTATACTATATAAAAGAACCAAGAGCAAAGTAGTAATAATTATAATAAAAACGGAAATTGTGACTTGAAAATACAAAAGCCATGAATATCTAGTATCTCGGATATCCGGACCAGATTTCAAAATTTCCGCCACAATACTTATTTGCCAAATACACACCCGCCTCAAGATGGCAAACCCCAGCCAATAAGGTGATATCCCTCCATTGCCCACCTGCTCCACTAGGTGCGTGGAGCGCAGAGAAACATCTCAACAAGTAGGCCAGTAAATCTTGCACCTAGAAATAAAAAAAGCAAAAAAAAAAAGAAGACTTCAGCTCTTCGACAAGTAAGCTGGAATTTTAGGACTGTGTCCAGACATTACTGCCGATATGCGGCTATCTAAAGATGCCAGGAAGACAGCCATCATCGACAGAGAGCTTGACAGACTAAACATCAACATTGCCTGCCTTTGACTAGACTACTAGGAAGTGGTTCCATAAAAGAACGCATCTACACTTTCTTCTGGCAGGGTGGTCCAATGGACACACCAAGGCATTATGGGGTTGGCTTGCCATAAAAAATGGACTCTGCTCCTCAATAGAAACCCCAACAATTGGCTCTAACGTTTACCAATATCCTCGGGTTAGCCATTATTATCTGTCTTTGCTCCAACCGTATCCTCGAGCTCAGAAGCAAAGGACCAGTTCCATGAAGATCCTAATAAAACACTAGCCAGCATACCCACCAACTAAACAATCTACCTCCTTGGTGACTTTATGCGTCGGTTGTTTTGGAAGAGGCCAGCAAAATGAAAGTGGGCAGAGATTACTGTAAATGTGCTGTTTACATAGACTATGTGTGACAAAAACATACCTCAACTGCAGAGCAATCCACTAGTGTAATTACTAGCATCCTTGCTCTAAACACTGGCACCAATAACCTTTTATAATCGCAAGACACACACAAATGACCAGTGTCCTCCTCACACGCAGCTACCACAATGCAGACTGACACAGTTAATTCCTTAGTGGCTAGCAAAGTAAAGTTACTACCAAAGAAATTGTGCAGCAACAAAATCAAAGGCAAAATAAAAATAGGGATCTGCTCCACCAAGATTCAAGAGAGAACTACAGAATACACCCAGAGACTACAAGAAGCTCTTTTACAAATATCGTCAGTAGACATTATTGAGTCTAAATGGTCACATCTGCGGGACTCCGTAAATGGCTCAGCTATTGCAGCATATGACAAAAGAGAACGCAATAGTGCAGATTAGTTTGAGGCTCACTGTTGGGAAAAAAAAAAAAAAAACCTCTCTTAACCCATAAAGACAGGCCTTGCCCAGAAACTCTAAATTCCCCTAATAGTGCCAAGAAAAATGTATAGCTGGAAGCTCGCCACTTCGCTAACACATACTGGCTCAATCTAATTTCCAACAAACAGTCTGCTGCTGGTAGGGACGAAACAAAGGCTAAGGACGAGAATCTAAAACAAGCAACAGCCACTTTGACCTCCAACACAACATCCCTAATGTCAAAATTAGGGGAACTTATCACTGATCGAGACAAACAATTCAAATAGTGGATTGAGCAGTAAGTGGATTTGTACGCAACAATACACCACGTCTCAACTGCTGCCCTGGACGATATCCCAAATATGCCGGTCATGGAAGAGCTTGCTACCCTGCACGCGATAGATGAGCTACGTAAAGCCATCGATTATCTAGCCTGTGGGAAAGCACCTGGCAATGATGGAATGCCACCAGAAGTTCTCAAATGTAGAAAATAAGTACTTTTTCAGCCTTTGTACGCCCTCCTCACTCTGTGTTTGGAAGAGGGACAGATACCACAAGAATTAAAAGATGCCAACATCGTTATAGTATAAGAATAAAGGAGACAAGAGTGACTGCAATAACTATCGCGGAATCTCCGTCCTGCAGACCCTAGCATCGCGTGAACTCCCAGAATCGCAGTTTGGCTTTTGAGCTGGAAGATCAACCATAGACATGATCTTCTCTCTGCGCCGCTGCAGGAGAAATGCAGGGAGCATTATAAGCTTCTATACATTACGTTTATCAGCCTAACTAAAGCTTTTGGTCTTTTCAGTAGAAGCGGCCTTTTCCAGATCTTAGTAAAAAATAGTCTGCCCTACACATCTGCTTAACATTTTCAAGCTATTCCACAATCACATGCAATACACGGTGTGATTAACGGTGCCACCTCAGAGACTTTCCCACTAAATAGTGCAGTAAACCAAGGCTGCGTGCTTGCACCTACTACATTCGCAATAATCTTTCTAGTATGCCTTCAAGCACAACAGTGTGAGGATATACATACACACCAGAGCTGACGGGAGATTATTCAGTATTGTCTGGCTTAGAGCCAAGACCAAAGTAAAGATGATTTTGCTGCACGAGTTCTTATTTGCATACTTTGCCGTCTTAATATCTCTCACAGCAGACTGACTGCAAAATCTTATATCCAGCTTCTCCACTGCCTGCAGGAGAGTTTGGTCTGACAATTGTCTAAATATGTGAAGATGTCCGAATCCGGCAAATGTTAGGGCTAAACTATCCGGATCCGGAAAATAGTACCAAAAAAACCCCCAAAAAAACCCAACTAATAACACATCCAGCCACCCCCTGGTATTAGATAGATAGTAGATAAGATATAATGAGAGACAAACAGAAGATAATTGATGCAATGTGAGATAGGGCGAACCATATAAGATACGTTTTTATAAGTTTACCAGGCTTCATTTAAGTTTAGATAACCAACATACTAGCTTGATTCGTACATGGCGTAGTCCTAGCCACTATTTCTACATGTGATATGTTTTACTAAGTCCAAAACCTAATTTTTTCTGATTGTGGAGCATTACATTTATAACAACAATCTTATGAACATCTAGCAATCATTTATTTTTTAGAAATTGGGGGGTAACAAAAATAAACTTGCACACACTCACAAACAACACATACTCACAAACCACACACCCTCACTCTGGGGCGGATTAAGACTGCACGGGGCCCCTGGCTGCAATCAAACGGGGGCCCTATCCAGCCAGCGTCCCTTAAAATATGATTGCTAACAGCTAATATAAGACTGTAACTAAATATTAATAATGAAAAAAGAAACGAACACGAAGAAATAACTGTTTAAAATGTTCGCCGGTGTGTTAAAAATTGAGTGTGAAAAGAAAAACTTTTACATTCCACCGCTGGAAATCGAACCCGACACCATTTGCATCACAAGCCTATGCCCTTTCCATACGATCAGCGGAGCTTGTCTAAATTGAGAAATTTTAAAAATATAAACTATATTTTATACTATATTCTCTAAGTGAGCCAAGTTTTATAGATTATTAAGACTGTCAGGTCTGAATCGCGCAGTGTTAAGAAGTGGTAAGAAATTTCCCGAATCGTGTTTTTGTTTTTAGCCAAACTTTTTAAAATGGGAATTTAGGAATTTAAAAGGATTTTGCCTAACATATGGGAATTTTTTAGATTGACAATTTAAAAGAAAATAATTACATTCTTGGATGAAAATAAAATAAAATAATTTGAAACATGCTCATTTTCATATAAGAAATACTTTTTTGTGTTGGTGCGAGGCTCTTTGACGTCATATTTGTTTATTTTTACCGTGTCTAGGTTTTTTTATTTCGGATCTATTTGTTTTCCTGACGTTTTTGCTAGGTTTTCCTAACATTGTCACTGACAGTAGACTGCAGACAGTTTACAGTCAGATTTTGTAAATGTATTACTATTAAATAATATAATTAATTAGTGTGAGCCCGAATCATCATAAAATGTTTGTTACATATAAAGGACCAAATCATTAATAATATGTAAACATATAACAATCTATGTTACCATGTATGATTGATTCATTATTAATAAATTTCAAAACATTCATTTTTAAAAATATATTTTTATCAATCACAGACAAATTTAAATTACAAGAGTATCCAAATAACTTTTTTAAACTTCATGATGTTAAAATTTAAAAGTATAATCTATATTTTGGCTTTGTAGCCAAGTTGTTAAAAAAAAACGTACAGATTAAATAAAAATTGAAAGTACCCTATTAAAAATTGCCTTAAAAATGCAAAAATATTTATTATTTTTTAATTTGGAAGTCAAAAGTCATTAAAATGAATGCGAAAGCATTTAATTGAAGTTGCCACTTTTCAGATTTTNGTGGCTTTAGCCCGCTCAGCCCCCCCCCCCCCTTAATCCACCATAGCCCTCACTTTTAAGTTTAAAATGATAAAGAAAATTATAAGGAATTATGTCATATTATGATTAGCGCTGCGGAAATTAACGATTAATTTCAATTTCTCTATTAATCGGTAAAAAAATGTATCGATTAAATTATTGTAATGGGTAAAATAGCGATTAAATTATCATAACGTATTTTAAACATTTTTTTCGATTTATTAATAAATAATTAATTAATAATAGTTTGCAATTTTTTATACATACAATCTACTCAATTAAAAAAAAATTTAAGTGTAAACTTTCAAATAAGCTGTTTTTTTTTTTTTAAATAAGGAAAATGATATGAAAAATCAATACTGATTTGACTTAATTAACAATAACAAAATTTAAATTAATTGACATTATATTATATGAACTAATTTAAAATTTAAAAAAATGTCAATTGCCTGTTTTTGTTACTTCACATGAAATTTTCAGTTAATGACGTCATAAATCTTATTTTTAGCTTTAATCAAGATTATCGATTAAATATTCGGTAGTTTTTAAAAAATTAACGATTAAATTTAAATTAACCGATAACAGTCATAATTATGATGTTCTAATCTGAAATCTTTCTTGTAGTTTGATGGTCAACATCAACAATTGCTCAGGAAAGTCGTCACATTTGTTAAATTACTTTCAATTATTTATACTTGATTTCTATATAAAAAAATTAATAAAGCACATTTCTAATTAATGGCACTGAAGAAATCGAAATCACTAATCCTAAACTGAGACTGCGACAGTGCTGCACATGAAAATGGGCAAATAAGGTGTTATGAATCGAATAATACTTTTAAAGGAATATCTTACATATTTAATGATAATTATTGTCTGTTATATTAATTCATCCCTCAAAAGCTGTGGGTTTATCTGTTTTTTTTGTTTATTATGAAGTTCTTGAAGTAAGTATGCCTACTAAGTAAGTCAATATATTAAATTACATCAATAAAATCAATAAAAAGTAAATATTTTATTATGGCTGTTATCGATTAATTTAAATTTAATCGTTAACTTTTGAAAAATTACCGAATAATTAATTGATAATTTTGATTTAGCTAAAAATAAGATCTATGACGTCATAATAAATGAGAAACTGTCTTGGAATCCCCATGTCAATGAAGTTATTAAAAAATCAAACAAAACCATAGGCTTTATAAAAAGAAACTTTTACAAATGTAACAAAGATATAAAACTAAAATGCTACCTCTCCCTGTGAGACCTATACTATAATATGCATCTCCTGTATGGGACCCATCTACCAAAGAAAATATTAATAAGTTAGAACAAATCCAAAAAAGAGCTGCCAGATTCATTACTGGAGAATATTCAAAACTCACAAGGGGCCGCCCATAAATTACGTCACGCATCTAGGGGGGGAGGGGGTCACACTTTTGTGACGATGCGTGTCGTGGGGGAGGGAGGGGGGTTGAAGAAATGTGACGTCACATCGAAAGGGTAACTTTAAATAAAACTTCCACTGAAATATTTGGTCACTTAAAATTTATTTAATGACTTTTTTTTTTTTTTTATATTCAATGCTTCTCAAAGTGTCGGTCGATAGGCTATCAGACGCCGTTTGGCGTAAGTTAACAAGACACGAAATTTTAATATAATTATAATTCTTAAGTTTGAGAATTCACAAGAGAACATACGAAATTGTAACCCTGCGTCGTTTGATGTTGACATCAAAGCTTTTTTGATGTAACTGCAGTTTTTCGTTTGGTTCACTCGCGGCAGGAGTCTGCGAACTTTTTTTTTGTCGGTTATACCCCCCCCCCCAACTGCTACTGGTGAGTTTTACAAACAGGACAAGTGTCTAAAATAATATGAATAGGATTATATGTTGATATTTTAAGTCAAAACGAAACCGAATATCCATTTTTTTAATTTTTAAGTTTGCTATAGTTTTTCGATTGGTTTTTGGTCAAACGCCTCTGGCCATTCTAAATATAATAATAAATGTGTCCATTTAAAAGTAGTCAAAAGTATTCACGAACTTTATTGAATGCATCAAATTCTCGATATCACAATTCGAGAGGAGCACAAAACAACTTTCTTCTGAACTCGGTTTTTAAGGCAATAATTTTAAATTTGACAGAAAGGATACTTGACACAGTCAAGTCATGTTGATTATTGTCACTTTTGTCAACATAAATGAAAGTAGGTTGGATTTAGGTGTCTTCGTATAGTACGTAGGCCTAAATAAGAAATCTACATAGATAAAAAATTTTACAAATGCATTTTGTGGAAGGAACCGGTTCAATAGTGGGCATATGTTACCAAGCGTACACGTACACATGACGTATTTGAATATATCTAGTGGAGTGGAGTGGATGTTATATGTCCCAAATAAGTCTGCATTACCCCCAAAATTTCCCTTTTGACCCCAGATGTTATTTTTAAAAAGTATTCTTTTAAAATAACTTTTTTAAATATATAAACAAAAAAGTTACAAGTAATGATTTATAGTCAATGCTTAATGTGTATGCATTCAAATAAAATATTCTTTAAGGATTTTAAAACATTTTTTTTTGAAGGCCCCTTAAAAAAGTTAAACGGTTTGAAAAAAAAACGGACCGTTTCAATAGGATACCTAAATATTAAAATTATAAAAGTTTATATTAACATTACTGTTAACCCCAAAGTAGCGGATTCTAGCAAATTTTTTGTGCCCACAATGATTGAGCATTACCCCCAAGAGTTCCCTTTTTACCCCAAATGAGATTATTTATTGATGCCATTATATTTACAACTGTTGTGTGACGTACGTGAAATCCCGAAGAAGAAAGAATTGAAAAAAACAACAACAAACAAACAAACTTGTGAGCTTCGGAGTTAAAAGTTATGATAATGTTGAATATTTTAATAATTTCATAGTATTTCAGTCCTCAACTTGCAAGAATTATTGTATTTTGCGACGCACAAGATGACACCCTACTTTCCTGTTCAAATTTTGGGGGTTGTACAGTGTTGGCCATTTTCCTCTTCCAACGCATACCTAATAATTTTTAGAAAACATGAGATGTGATATCAATGTGATAAATTTAGATCAAATGCCTTTGATGTGCATATACTTAGCAGGGAAACTGTCATTAGAAGATCGAAATCAATTTGAGGAATTGTCTTGTATCTATATATTCTAGGTCTATAAAAAATGCAATGATCCTTGTAATATTAATAGTCACATTCGCGAGCTTAATCGCAAAGGTTAATCACATGAATGTGTATTGACATTACCGCTGCATTGTTCTTTAGCTGTCTTGCTATGCCATGGCAACTAAACATTTTTTTTTAAAAATGTAAAATATAAAACAAGCCGAATTCATGAGTAATCTTATAGGGCTTTAAGCTGTGTAGGGGCTCATTATGATATCAAATAAGTACAGAGAAAATCATGTCAAAACGGGAAAAGAATGCAATGGTACCTGGTGAAATGGAAAAATTATTGCCAGTCGTCTGATACGAAAAAGTTTAAGAATCACTGGCTTACAATTTATTTAATATGTTTTACATAGCTTCACTCATGTTACGATAATACAATGTAGACATACACTAAACAAATACTTAAATGACAAAAAAGTGATTAGAAACATTCTTATTTTCAAATAGAAAATATTTTTTGTTCTTTTTTTTAAAAAAAATTTAATTATTTTTTTTAGGGGGGGGGGTCAAAGTTTTGTGAGTACTTTTTGAGGGCGGGTCGACGATTTTGTGACGACGCGTGACGTAGGGGGGAGGGGGTAAAAAATCGGCCAAAATCGCGTGACGTCATTTATGGACGCCCCCCAAGAGTAACACCATTAGTTAAATAATTAAACCTTGAAACACTAGAGGATAGAAGAACCAAGAGTAAATTAGTAATTATACATAAGGAAATTAATTCTAATTTAGAAATACATTACAAAGATAACTTAATACAACCCTCAAATAGACATAAAGATAAAAAAGAACAAACACATACAAGTTTTCTTTTTTTACGTCCGTTATTCGGACGTGGAATGGGTTGCCTGAAGAAACCAGGAAAGCCAACACTTTAATCTTTATTATCTTTTAAACTCTAGTAAGAATACAGGACAAAATACAAACCATAGAGCTACGTAGGACGCAATAATCTTCTGCACAGAAGGAGCGTCTGTAGCATATAAGTTAAGAAAAATTCAAGGGATGTAACAAAGACAGGCAATTAACATTTTAATTTAAATATAAGGTAAGGGTTAGCCTGACCGGACGTAACAAAACAGCGAACGTTTCGGCAAAGAGCCTTTATCAACGAACATACAAGACACAAATAAAACGAAAATAAAATAAAAAAATGAAGGAACTTAGCTGCGTTGAAATCCAAAGTATCCAAAAAAGTGAAACTGAGAGATGACAGAGCGAATTTATTTAGGAAAGCAGAGAGTGGGCGGGGTAACCGCCTAGGTGGTCAAAGAAAAGACAATATTCATCCCATGTGGTGCGAGTGTACCGTGATTTTCTATTAATCTGTTTTCAATCTAACCCTTACCTTGTTTACGTGTTTTCCATTTAATTTTGTATAAGCCTGATTGCAGTCCTACCCCTCATTTTATTTACTATTTAAATATAAGTAGTTCAATATCATGTCAATGAATTCAAATTTTGTTACTGTTAATTAAGTAATAATAATAATATTATTTTTTTATCATTTCATTTCAAAAAGAGCCTATTTTCTTTTTAAATAGAGAAGTTTGTACATAAAAAAGTAAAATATTACTATTGTTAATTATTAATAATTTTTTAATAAATCGGAGAAATGCTACAAGACCTTATATTTTATTTTAATCACTAATTTATCGATTAAAATAATTTTAATCGATAAAATCTTTTACAGTTTAATCGAGAAATTAATCGTTAATTTTCGCAGCCCTAATTTTATTGCTTTGTAATTGTACTGACTTATTTTGTCATGAAGAAATTAGTAATTGTTTGTTAAATTGCGAAATACAAAAATATTCCATAACTTCCGTCAATGATTTGCTTCCAGGGTGAAGGTCAACATAAAAGGATTTACTTCCGTATAGATATTCTAAAAAGTAAAATGCTTTGTTAGAGGATATGAAACCGGATGTTTTAACGTTATTTCATTTGTAAGGCCAGCAATTTTTTATTTGTATAGGTCCGTGTGTTAGTTTTAACAAATATTTATTATTTGTACACATTATTAATTTAATAAATCAGTCATAATCATAGTTAAATTTAGGATGGTTTATAATATAATACTATACTAATACGAAAGTTATATCGATGACGTCACTTCGACGCTTTCCTGTTGCTATCCAGTTCCCTTAAGACTTAAGGAATTTGTTGTGGTTATCATCTATTTTAGGGCATTTTATTTTTATATTTCAAGTCATTAGACATTAGAAAAATGTTTTAAACTGACCTCATTTATTATAAGGAAATATATTTTAAAATTAAAACATTATTTTTTGTTGATACAATTATATTATAATAATTCAATTTAATAATAATAATTAATAATTATATTATATAATATTATATATAATTACATAAGACTATACTTATATTATATATATATTATAAATATAAGTCACGGTGAAATTTTATGATTTTTAGGCAATAATAAAAAAAAATGTGTATATTTCAATTTTATCTGCTGTGAATTATGTCGTCATTGTTTTTGTTGGAAGTCTGATTTTAAAAAGCTTTTTTAAAGTTAAAAACCCCTTTAAACTCAACAAAACACAATGTATTAGTATTAGTAAGTTATTTTATTTATTTTGTTCTAAAAAATGGGACGCGGAGGTCAAGTGGTGGCGCGCTCGACTGGTGTTCAAATCCACATGAAGGCGAGGATTGGTTCCCAGGCCTAAGGAGTCCCTGAGTCACCCAGCTCTGAATGGGTACCTAACAATAGTTAAGCGGCTGGGTAATGCGTGGAACCTTTACAGCCATGGCCTGTGACTGCTGCATCACTTGCCAACAGATCATCAGTCATGGCATGGTCTGTGGACGCAATTATCTTTTGGATAGGAGTGTCTTCTTTATATCTAAGATAAGATAAGATAAATGATTACTTTTGTTGTCTCCTCTTACAACCCCTGACACTGCAATTGATGAGTGATTTATGGGTTTGTGTTCTTACACTGATAGTGACAACTACAGTCTTCAGTAAGCTCAAGTATTGGGCTTGGGCAGGGGGGACAACCTAGCAATATCCTTTTTTTTTCATGAATAAATTCAGACACTTTTTTACTATTATTGAATTGGGTTTTGTGACCAATTGCAACTGAAAATGACTTAATTGTATTTTTTTAAATAATTAAAATGCAAAAAAATAAATAATAAGTTCCAACAATAAAATTAAGAAAGGTTTTTAAAAAGTATTTTTTACTTAAATAGCATTAATACTTATAGTTTTAAATCTTGTATTTACATTCAATAGTTCTTATTAACAATTACAATAAAATTCTCCTTACTTAGAGTCTCTACATTGGACCTAAGTATATGATAACCTAATAGGTTTCTTAATTCAGTGTCAATGTTAAATTTTTGTTGAGCCATTTATCATCCTTGAAGGAAACTAAACAATCTCCTAAAGTTTCCTGGCGATCAGAAGAATGGTTTAGTCAGGTATACAGGGCTTACATGCATACTTTAATTTTTATATGTATGTATATAGTAAGGTTGTTAACGGTTATTGGGTCCTGAGATCATGATTGTTCCATTTAATCAGGAACAGTTAACTTCAATAAGACCCTAATTAGCTTATTACCTGGAATTTGTTTTTGTTGTATTACAGTTAAGATGCAGGGCAGCATACGAGACTACTCAAGTTATGGGGACTTCAATTTGCATTCTCCATATTCGGGATATAAATAATATATATATATTAGGGTTGCGGAAATTACCGATTAATTTCTCGATTAATCGGTAAATGTTTTTATCAATTAAAATTATTTTAATCGATAAAATAGTGATTAAAATTAAAGAAATATTTTTTATTATTTTTTCAGATTGATCAATAAATAATTAATTATAAATAATAGTTTGTTTTTTTAAGTACAAACTGCTACATTTAAAAAAACAGACTCTAAAAGTGTAAACTTAAAAATAACCTGTTTAATGACAATGATACAAAAAACCAACATTGTTTTTAATTAAATATAACAAAATTTAAATTCATTGACATTATATTGAACTACTTATATTTAAATATATCTCCTAACAATATTATATTTAAAATTAAATTAAATAAAATTCTTAAGTTATGGCATGGGCATTTTTTAAAAATCTCATAAAAGGGCACAAAATGAAAAGGAAAACAGCGTAGTGAAAAAGATGATTATGAGGTCTTAGAAAAAAATCATAACTTTTGAACTCGTGGAATAAAAAGATGATCTTTATGTTTTTGTTAATCATCAAACAATTTCTATATAGCTGTATTACTAAGACTTGTATATTTTAAAATTAATTTGAAATTTTGATCCAAGTGCCTAAACTTTAATGCGTTATTTAACTCCTTATTATTGCTAAATATGTTTTGAAAATAATTCAATAAAAAAATTCAATTGCCTCTTTTTATTACTTCTCTTGAAATTTTCAGTTTAATGACGTCATACATCTTTATTTTTAGCTTAACAAAATTATCGATTAATTAATCGGTAATTTCTCAAAAGTTAACGATTAAATTTAATTTAATCGATAACAGCCCTAATATATATGTCATATTTATTAGTTTACTTTGCCCAAGGCTAAAGAATAATTTTTTAAAAATTTAATTTGTTTAGTTGTCAAGGCACTGTAAGAGAGCTAACACACAGTGCGCGTTTGATGTGAACAACGTCAAGGCCCCTATTGTTTCTGTTTATATTAATCACAGTCTGTTTCTTATAAAGACAAAGAAAGCTCTAAAAGCACATGACTCTGTGACCTATCAGCATTCTCTGATCACCTGTTTATAGTCTCCCTGCATCAAAAAACTGATCGGAAGCCAGCTTAGTGAAGTACCTATATTACGAGGGTCATTTGATAGATATAGCAAAAATACTTGGCGATTAATCGGTCATCTAATTTGAGTTCGTTCCCCTAGTGACAGATTTCATGCAATTCAATACAGCACTGCTGATTATGTATTGAGACTTACATTGTTAAATTAAGACCATTCGTTTTTGAGGACAGGTTAATGGTTCCAAAAAGACCAGTTAACCACTGTGGGTCCATATTTTTACTATGTTTTGTGACGAACAAAAGATTGAATTAGATTTTTTCCTCAAGTTGTCTGATTCGACATCAAAGTGCCTGTGATGTATCATCTCTAGCGTTGCCGCCAAAACAGCAAATTTAAAAAAAAGCTGTAATAGTATTCAATTTTTTTATTTTTATGTATAAAGGTATCAAAACGGAATGTTGTCAAGTCAGTTTGTTATTGCTGACCAGTTAATCATTTTACTGTACGGCCTGTATTTTCCCTAAAGTATTTTAGAACCAGGAAAGGAAGGCATCAAATTTTCACCTTGTGCCTTTGATGGTGACATCAGAGAACATGTGACAAAACAGCTAGCTTGGGTTCAGCTCTCATGGGCTGTGCTCCTTTTCCAACGCACATAAAATAAATTTTTAGAAAACATTAAATTTTGTATCAATGTTTAATATTTTTGGCTAAAGTGCACGTACTTAGCTGGAAAACTATAGATATAAGACCGAAATTGATTTTGAGGACATGTCTAAAAGGCCTATATAAATAGGAACACTTTTGGCCTTTACTGTTATTTACATTTCAACCTTACCGCCGCACTGTGATATTAGGGAGAGGGATGTTTAAGAACTGTAATGTTTTATGAAAAAATGTGAACATTTTACTAATAGTTCCACTTAAATATTTGATTGCTTACAATTTATTAAATGACATTTTAAATGGCTTCATGCATGTTATATTTGAGTGCAGCCTCACATTTTATAAAAACTTTATGACAGTAGAAGGATTTTAAACATCCACATTATAAAAAAGGAAATGGAGCTTTTATTTGGTGGGGGGGGGGGGGGGAGTAGCAGGTTTGCGACGTCATGTTTGATGGGGATCTAACTTTTTGTGATGACATGTGAGAAAGAGGTAGGGGTGAAATTGGCTAAATTTGCGTCACATTTATTTCTTGGCGATTTACATGGATTTACACGTGTATCGATTTAGTAGAGTTCAACTTCACATTAAATAAAAACTTAAGTGACAAGAAAGTTATTTCACAAATGCTCATTTTCAAAAGTAGGTACGGCTTTTATGGGAGGGGGGGAGGCGGCTGCAAATCTTTGTTCTAAGGGGTTCTGAGTTTTTGTGACAATGGCGGGGGTTGGTATAAATCGGCCAAAATCATGTGGCGTCACTTTTAGACGTCGGCCGTGTGGCTACTGTGAGAAATAAGGTGCATGGAAGGTGGCTAGGTTGCATAGTATAGCTGTATGACGGGGAAAATTATGCTATGTTTTGAACGGGTAACCCAGGTACCCCTGTTAAATACTAGAATCAAGTCTTGATTTCTTGTGTGTGATTGTAAAAAAAGATTGTTAAGTTATAAAAGCTAATACAAGTAACAGTTTATGAAAGCACTTTTGGTATCAGAAATGCCGGGTGAATGTTTCAAAATGTTACAATCTCTTGTGGTTATGAGAGTTTAACCTAGGAAAGATATCTCACAACTGTTATCGTCCGTTATTTGGTATACTATTTTTAATGTTAATCAAATGTTAATGAGTCAACGAAATTTGCATTCTTAACAATCTTAATTATATAGTATAGTATTAGTATGCTTCATGCTTAATTCACTTCACTGCAAAAATAATTAGTAAGTGTAGCATCAATAGAAATAACCCCCATTCCTCTTGTTACATTGTCTGTACATCAACATTAATAAATACAGATATTAACCAAGATATCCTCTAGCATTTAGATTAACAAATAAAAAGGCATTTACGATTATCTTTAATTTCAAGACAATTCATAAATTTGTATTTAATAATTATCTTTACAATTTCACTTAGTATTGTAAATATGTTACTTTTTTTTTTTTTTTAAACATTTTGTATCAAATATGCACTTAGTAATGTTTGTTTTCAGTATAAGTTTTAGAATTTATTATTTTTTTGTCTTGAATAGTCAAATTGCATATGAAGAGCATGAGAGTGACTCTTTGTGGAAAATGTGGGGCATCTTGCAAGTTGCCAAGGATAGGAAACAGAAGGATTTGAAAAGTTGAGAAAATGAAAAAAGTTTAATAAGGTACAAATTTATGAAAGGCTTTTCCTTTTTATAATTACTCAATTTTGAAATGATTTAGTTTTAAATGTTAAAATTAAATAAAATAATTTTCTATTTAAATTTAATGACTTTAATTTGCAGTAACCCTTGACTATATGTAAATTATATATTTAATATAAATGTATGTATTTATACACATTTTAAAAGATATAATTGTTTTTTGTCTTCCGTTGCTACAGCTAGTTGACATGTGGTCAAAGCAAATGACAATGCTAGTTAAAACTTAATTATTTTTTGCCTTGTTTTTAATTAATGATGATTACTTTTAATAATAGAACTATAGGACATTGAAATAGATTTACATGATAGAGCAAAGATTATCCAAAATTAAAGTATAAAATTTATTAGTTATAAGTTATAATTATAATAATAAATAGTTAATTTTATTATTCATTAAAAAAATTCAAATAATGTGTAATGAAATCTTCGAGTATAATTTTTCTGTTCCTTGAAAAAATTGTCACTAAAAATAAAATTTTTAACTTAAAATATTCTATTTCTTCTAGGTGAATAAATTGAATGGCAAGAAAGTAAAGATTTTTTGATTGAAATGAAATTGATAAGGATAATATCATGTTTCTCAACCAAAATAATATTGCTGAGCATATTCCAGATACCTAACATTATTCACGTCCATTCTGAAAATTATTATGGTAAGTAGTTACTATGTAATTTTATAATGTTTATTTGATTTTAAACTGATTATACTTTTTATTTTTTTAGAAAATGGAATAAAATTAGATTATTTTATTGATGGAGTAAAATATAGTTTTATTTTATTTGAACAAGGGTGATTGAAAATAAGGTAATTTTATTAGGAGACTACATTTGCAGTTAATTATAGCTTTAACATAATCATTACTGTTGCTTATTTTATAAAAGAAAATGAAAGATTATTATTAAAATAAATAACCCAGGGGAGAAAATATTTTCCTCCATATCAAAATCAATATTTCGCCACCCTGAAAATTATGCCTCCCCAAAATAAACATGCCCTCATCACACTTTCTATACAACATAAAATAATCTCTCAAAATTCAAGAATGGTAATAGACTTTAGTCTATAGGGGAATATGTTTAACACTATTTATGGTAGTGGCATAGCCGAGAGAAACAATGGAAGAATTGTGACAAAAGAATTTATTTAAAGTATCGGGGGAACTTACTCTAGCTATGCAACCGATAGTATTAATGTGTGACCTAGTTTTTTTTCAGTAAAGGTTTTGGTTTGTGTTGTGTTATCTGAGGCAAAAATAATTCTTTATAAAAGCTGTATATACCCATTAGGGTGATTCATAGTAAGTGCTAAAAAATAAAGGTGCTCATAATGTTGGTGCTCATTAAGGTTTGTGATCCTTTTGTTTTAAGAAAGAAAAGTAAAGTTTGTTTTTGAATTTAAAAAATATTTAGTACTGCCTCAATCCACTCAAAGTTCACGTAATTGGCAAGAATTCTAAATTTTCCAATAGAGATGCGTCAAACAAATTCACTCATGGATCAAAAGAAGACATAAATGTAACGATGCTGAAGGTCTCTGAAATCTGGAACAAGGCATGAGTACCAACAGCAGAAAACAGAAATATTGTTTGAAAGCTTAAAAATATACTTGATCACTACAGAAATATATTCTGCAACAAGGGACGATAAACAGTATCTCAACATGTCAAGGAATCAGAATATGAGAAATCAATAGATCAACTCTTTGACATAGCACACTGTGATGCCGTGAATTTAATGAGCATTGAGGAAAACAACAGTTTTTTTATTGCTCTACAGTCTTTCAGAAAATATGTAATAGGAGGCATAGATGAAGTATTGGCAAGTCAGGAGGAAAGGAAAAAAAAGCAATCAATAAGAAATTTGAAGCACAGAGACAGTGGGAAAAGAATAGAAAAGAAATGGCTGAAAGCTGTACTGGATCCATTGATAATAAATTCTTGAGCTGTACAAAAGATGAATCTGATGGGAGTGACCTGATGCAGCCCAGAGGTCATAAACGTGTACGCCCCTATCCCACCTGCAATGTTAGCAGCCTTAGACTGTTCTAACATGACATAAAAGCAGCCTTTTTCTTTTCAGAAGTTGTTAAGATTTATGGTCAAGATGTAAATAAAATGGAAATATCATTCAGCAGTATTCGTCAATCCAAAATGATGCACAGAGGACAACATGCAAAAGCTGTTCAGTCACAATTATATGAAGGTCTTTTGGTCATATATAAATCAAAAATTCCTCTCAGCTTTTAATGGTAAACCAGAAAAAGAAGATGGTTTAGCAGATGCAAGATCCATTTGAAAAACCATTGTTTGATGTGGTGTCAAATGAAATACCAGCCACTTGATTGTGCAGGTCCCATTCAAGAAGTGTTGTGTAGGTAACTGCAGCAATTTGTTCTCAGTTCCTTGAGCAATCTTGGGAATGCCCAACAACTTTTCCCCATTATCCTCAGTCACCATAACTGCTACACCATCTTCTTTTACTTTTATACCAGTTGCTTGGAAAAAAGGCAACTGAAAATCTGAAGTCAATGAAAGCTAATGCAATATTGTTTGCCAGTGAAACTCTAACCAATTTACAGGGAACTGCTTGAACTTACACTGATCTTCTTAGGTGAGACTCCACCACGAAGGGTATCATTCAGATGTCCTGGGGCATTTCCCCATTCTAGATGGATGTCGGAAATTCTGTACACGTACAAACTATCTTTTTCAAGAACAGTTTCTTATGACTAAGTGTGAAAGTTCCGCCTGTTTGTTTCACTTGTGTATGCCAAGGCCTGGACAAGAAGCACAAATGCCTGTGATGAGCCTTTAAATGATTTAGAGCTGATTAAAGCCTCCCACTAGTACTCTTTAACTTCTGTCATCATTTACAAAGCAGCAACACCAACTCTTGGAAGGCACCTGTGGTACCTTGGTGAAGAACTAATGACCCTGAATTTGTTTTCTGATAAGGTTACGAAAGAAACAAAAAAGGCAATGGTGTGCAGACTTCGTGATTTTATTAGTAGTCCAGTCAGCTGAACTCAAATTTGCTCAAGGAGAAGCTGTGATGTAGGTATCATTGAAAAATCCCTTGAAGCCTTTGTTGGAGCTCGTACAATGTCAATCTTCAGCATTCTGTAACTGGATAGTTCCTTTCTTTCAGAAGAAATCTGCAAGTTAAGTGGTCTCAACTGGAATCCCATCATAAGTCATTAAGCACAGCCCAGGCTCTTAAGCTCGTTAATGATAGTGCTGAAAGAGCCATAACACTGGCAACAGATTTAAATACCTCCGCTACAAAGCAGGAAGAGAAAAAGCAATTCCTGATGCAAATTGTTGAAAGTCACCGCAAACAATTTCCGAACTGTGCAAAGTCAACCCTTCTTTGAAAAACTGAGCAAATGATGATCAATTGAACATCTGACTGACTGATTTCAGTAATATATTCTGACTCTAAGTCATCTTAATGTTTAGTTAATGTGTTTTACAGTTTGCTGAACTTGCTGGGATATGACTTATAGTTCAATAGGACGTCAATTGGGTGAGAAAACCCAGTTTTTTTTAAATATATTATACATTTTTGACTAAATAGAGGTGCATTGAGGCAGAACTAAATATTGTTTGATGTTGAAAATATGTTTTAACTTTATATCTATTCACCAACAGGAACATGAAAAGCGAAGAGCACTAGTGAATTTTAAAATTTTATTTTTTGCATCACCCTAATACCCATACTTTTACTATATTTTTAAAGTCATCTTAAAAATTTTTAATTTTACAAGCCTTGGCTACTTGAATTTATTACATTTTTTGTTGTAAATTTTATAATTGCTATTGGTAAAATACCCCAATGATATTTTAAAATATTTCTATTCACACATAGAAATTGCAAATTTTACCGCAGGTGCTCTTCACCAACTTAAAGAGTGACTTACATGTTCCCAGACATCTGTGTTACTTTCTCATATTACTTGATCATCTTTGGGCAATGAGCCACCCTTAATAATGTGTCATTAGGTTCATGTGACCCATTTTCCTCAACTTGTTACCCCCTGACTAAGCTTATGAATATTGAATTTCTAATGATCTTACTCAAATGCATGTAGCACAAATAGAAAATATATTACGATTCATAAACGTTAATAAAACAGTACATTTTAATTTCATACAATTTAGGGGAGATTTTATTTTTACCCCGGAAACAATTTTAAAACAAAGTCTCCCTCCCCTGGAAACTTTATTTTAAAAATAACTCTGTGGGAGATTTGTTTTGGGGGATACTTTATTTCGTGTCACGTCTTTGTATAAACTTAAGACGCAATATTTTTTTTGTATAAAAGCAGCCTCTGTTATATACAAGACAAGATAATTCATGTAGTTAATTTATTGCCTTATTTATATCATATTATCACAGACGAAGTAAAATATGTGAATGTTAATAAGTTCAACATTAATTAGTTTTCCTTAAAAAAATTTTTCTTAAGATTGGGAAAATCCACAGGGTGAGTATGACCTTCATTTATCTTCTAGTTACACTGTTTCTTTCTATATTTATAAAATAATATTTTTAAAATATTTAATTCTGCCTTCCTTATTATTTGATTGTCTAAGTCAGTTATTCCAAAACTTTTAAGGTGGCGATCCCTTTTTATAAAAGTCATGTTACCCACGATCACTCTAAAATTTAAATAAGTCCTTTTATTAAGTTTTTACAAACATTTTTTATTATTATAAATATTTTTTAGTAGATGGCAACCAATAGAAAACCGACCGCTTCTAAGTATTAACTTTTTAAAAATTACCACTGTATGCTTCCACTCCCTTTCTTTTTTTTCATACCTATTTACTCCAGCCAATCATTTGTTCTTTTTAAAATATCTTCTCCCTCTTTTCTTTATTTCACAACCATCTCCATCATTCCACAGTCTTCATCTCTTTCATGACTCTTTTATGCTTTTCTATTGTTACTTTTTGTCTCATTCCAATTAACTACATGATTGTATTTGCATATTATTTTTATGTGTATATTTTAGATTTGGAGTTTTTACCAGTGAACCCATTAATATATATTGGAGAGACATTTAAGTTGCAGTGCAAGATTTTAAATGACGGCATTAGATCCTCAGATTTATACTTTAAGTTTGATAATACAAAGACTAAACATCAATGGGAAAGAACTAACCTTAATACAACTGATGAGAAGATTGCTTGGACAGAACTTAACATCACAGAAGAGTATGCACCTTACACATCAATCTTGTGCATTAACAAAAAAACGAATAAAAATGTTGCCACTATTGTCTACGCTGAACGTAAGTTTAGTTGCCATATAATAACTTTCTGTGTTTTTGCTTTGCGAGATTTTTAGTTACAAAATACAAAATTGGCATATTTTTGTTTGAAAATTCAGTCTCAGTTGAACAAATATTTGCACAATTCTAAAAGGCATAGAAAATATCCATTATTTTGTATGTTTGAAAGTATTATCACATCTATATAAATATATATATTTCACCTAAACGAGTAAGTGCAAACAAGCATGACGAATGACCCTTGTTGGGGTCAACTAATCATAGTTAACAGTTGGCAAGCGAAGGTAGTTTAGGTGTGGGACATGTCTTGAAACCTGCAATGCTTTTTACATTTAGTTTCATTGTTCCTTCACAGAGTACATGTATTTCGTACTGTATTGGATATTATATCGGCCTGACATGCTGAAGTTCTTAGTGGCAAGTCCCAGTGGCAATTTCATGTCCATTTTGTAGCGCAGTAATTCATCAGAAGAGCTGTTGTCATTTTCTGTCTCTGAGTCAGGCTTCATTCCTGCCATTAGCTTAATACACCTCTCGTTTGGTTTGATAAGTAGGCGAAGTGTTAACACCATAGTAGGCTAATTTTATCAACTATTTGAACATTCTCGTCAGTCAATAGCTTAAAACCAAAATGTTCGTGTAATCGTCATGAAATTTGTTATTTTTATCGGCAGCTATTTTTAAAAAAAATGTTTAACTTCTAAAGATTTGTAAGTTATTGTACGATTAATTGTTTAAGAAATAATGAAATCATTAAAAGTTTTAAAACATTTAATTGAGAAATTAATAGTTAATTTCCGCAGCCCAATTTTTTTTTCTAAATATCACTAACCATGTATTCCATAAGTCATAATGCCTATCTATCTAACCAATACAAAATACAATAGAATTATGTGATAAAACAATAAATAATAGCCTTATCAAATAAATGACCTATACACATGTCAGTGCTTCAGCTAATGCCTTCATAAGTTCAACAAAATTAATATGTGATAGACTTATTAGTGCAGCACATACCTTTAAAGGTGTGGTCTTACCGTACAAAATTCATTCAACATCTAATAAAACAAAGAAAACCCTGCAGACAAAAATCTTAACCATGCTAGAGCCTGAATGCTGGATGAATTATTTGTGCTCTTCACTATTTTAAAATGAATTCTTACTTAACATGCATAAGTGAAAATAGTGTACGAATATTCTTAATATTCTTTTATTAAAAAATTCAAAAGTATTTAGGGTAACTGGGATAATTGAACATTTTACTTTACTAAGGCAAATTATAAATGATTCATTGTTTATTGTGTTTGTAGATTTTTGTAGAGTTATTGTGTTTGTAGATTTTTGTAGAGTTATTGTGTTTGTAGATTTTTGTAGAGTTATTGTGTTTGTAAATGTTTTTAGATCATGAATTCAAGCCCTTTTTTAAATAAGAAAATTG
This sequence comes from Radix auricularia, assembly GCA_002072015.1. Taxonomy (NCBI): domain Eukaryota; kingdom Metazoa; phylum Mollusca; class Gastropoda; family Lymnaeidae; genus Radix; species Radix auricularia. Next base: position 224,178 of record MUZC01000481.1, read on the forward strand.
TTTTTCTTTTCTACAAATTTTCAGCCAATTTGATCTAGTATCTAGTGGGGCAGCGGTGGTCGAGTGGCAAGCGTGCTTGACTGTCGTTCCGATGGTCACGAGTTCGAATCCATGGGAAGCCATGGACTTGTTCCCGGGGCCCAGGGCGTCCCCGAGTCCCACCCAGCTCCAAATGGGTGAAAAGCGGCGGTGTAATGCGTGGAACCCTTAGCTGTGGCATGTGAATGCTGCATCAACGAACCCTTCAGAAGCCCCTGTTTTCTTATTTATTATGAGTGTTATTTATTTAAACCCTGTCAAGTTGTGAAATGCATTTCCTCTGATGTCAGAATGAGATGACATTATCATATTGCATAATATTTCAAAAATTTTCCAGGTCCAATTACAAGTGTGGTCAACATAACAGGAGTGTATTTATATCAAGCTGAGCTTGATGTTACTTGGGACCTGGGGGAAAAGTACTATTATGATGAAAAAATTAAAGTAGAAACAACTTGGCTTAATCTTGCTAGTCCCAGTGAAAAGTAAGTATTGCTAAAAAAGTATCTGTTAATAAGCTAGAAGATATCTACTTTTTAAACTAATTTTCATTGTAGTTTTCTTTTAAGAAGTTATACATGAGTCATTTTAATCATTTTTGTAATATTATGTTAATACTTTCTTTAAGAGAAATTGAGACATTAATCATTAATTTCTGCAGCACTAGTTTAAATATTTAAATTATGCCAGATATTATAAAATATTTAGTTAAGAAAATTTATTATAGGATATTAGATTTTATTTAATATACAGTCGAACCCACTTACCTCGACCACCCTATTATGTCGACGTTTTTTATTGGAACCACCAAATTCTCTCTTTGTCTTAGCATTTTCTTGTCGTTTAATTCGATTTTTTTATGTCCTCGTAACACGAGCACAAAAAAGGGTCAAATTTGCCACTTAACATTGGTTATCTCAATCCCCATGACCAATCGCCAGCTTTTGAAAATGTTAGCTATGATTTTTTTTATAACCAAGGGAAGTTTCTGCCTCATCAGGGTCTGCTGGTGACGTCACAGCCCACTTGCGTTTTGCTCTCAGCGCTGTGTTGCTTCTGGTACTATGGCAATCGCCGGCTTTTGAAATTCAAGCAAGTGGCTTCGAAGGCACAGTATCGCTCAATCTGGGAATCACCGCAAAACGGCGTTATATTTAAACTTAAACGGTCTTTAAAAACGAGCGCTAGTGATGGGACGATACCAAAATCAAAGGCTGTAAACAAGGCTCCCCAGATTTTAAAATATATAATATAACAGACTACAGACAGTTTACCCACCCCCACTCTCAATCTCCCACACCATTGTTGTTGGTTAGTCCTATTAGCATCAAGTTACCGAAGGAATTCTTAGTCCATAGTAAACTGAGGGGATCGTATGGAATAATAAAATGTACCGTGTGCAGACTTGTTGTCATTGGCAACCATTCATCCTTCAACCTCATTTTGACTATTACATGTACTGTACTACTGCTTTGTTCTCATTGTTTCATTCATAAGAAGTGGCCGTGTGCAAAAGCCATTTAACTATGAGTTAGAATTAATTAAAATATGTCAAAGTTGAAGGTTCAAAAGGAGTACCTAATTTATTTGTGTACGTTTATATAGAGAAGAGTTCGCTTTGTCATGAGTCATATATAGGTCTTGATAGACCATTCTGAGCTGAGGGGACAGACCGAAAGAAGATGATTAGGAAGAGAATGGTTCGGGGACAATGAGGGGATGTGTAGGTTACTTATTTGTGTAGCTTGTAAGGAAAATCAAGCAAGTGGCTTCGAAGGCACAGTATCGCTCAATCTGGGAATCACCGCAAAATGGCGTTATATTTAAACTTAAACGGTCTTTAAAAACAAACGGTCTTAACAACCTTAAGAAAGAGTGAAGAAATAGGGTCCTGATATTCCGATACGATTCTGATTAATCGTCCCATCACTAATTAACGCACAACACGTACATGAAGAAATTTCAAGCGCATGTTAATATTTTGCCGCCATATTGGTTTTCGCTTTAACTCGATCATCGGTTATGTCGATGCCATTTTCCATACCCCAACGCCGTCGACTTAAGGGGTTTCGACAGTATTTGCACTAGTATTTAATGAGCAATTTGTTTTTTATTCAACAAAGTTGTTAACAAAAGAAAATATTTTTTCTCCATTTATTATTAAAGAAAATAAAATTGGGAGTAGGGGGGAATTACTTGAGGAGTAAAGTCCCATTTTGCTGATATTTTCTTTATCTTCCTTCCAGCTACACAATGGAATGCACACCATCTACCAAAGAATCCTGCTATATAAAGAAAATTGGCTACATTGAACTACATAACACTATATTCTTCAACATCACAGTTTATTCAGATAATGCAGCCCAGAGACGACCAACTGGGGAATTTACGCCTCTCTTCAATACATCCAGTGAAGCAATTCACTTTTTTTATCTTCATAATATTAGTAAGTCTCTTGATTTTTTATTTTTTTTTATAAATAATGCAAGTTATTTTTACTTTGTCTTTATGATTACTTCAAATCAAATAGTTAATGACTTTGACAATCCCCATTTAACAGTGCCTATCTTAATCAAGTTATTAGCTATTCCGAAGTGACACAGGCCTACCTTCGTATTCTTAATTTAATATGCTTTTGAATACAACTGAAAGGGTAGAGATGTTTACTTGATATCATATTAGCTAACATAAGTTATTCAAAGTCCTTTATTGTTATTAAAAGTTATATGTATATGTAAATATTATTAACTACATTCATATATGGATGTATTTATATATACATTTATTATTTAGGTATACACATTGTATAAAAATAAATAACATATGTGTGTATGTTTTTTTTCTTTTAGCTAAATCTGGCCCAGCTTTAAATCTTAAAGTTATTAACAAAAGTAATACGTGTTTGAGTGTCACATGGATGAACTCATCCTACCTAGAAGACTGCCTTCTTTGCAAACATGTCTATCAGATAGACATTAGAAAAGAGTCGAAGGTTGATTCCCAATTTCAGAAGGTACGCACAATTTTTCTAGAAAAGTTATTTAATTTGCAAAGAATGAAAATATTGTTAATTTCAAAATAAAATTGTAACTTAAGATTAATTTTTTGTAAAGTGTCAAAGCAGCAATACATTTTTTGTGTCAAGTGGAGGGTGGTGTCATGGCTATGAGAATCACTGTTTGTTAAAGTTATATGTCTGCGTGGACACAAGCTCATGTGGATGATAATATTTTGAGCGAGAATCACGTGGGGGCGTGGATCAGAGTCCATGCAAGGTCAGTCCAGGCCCATGGGGATATAACTCGGATGTGTCTCAGGAGTAGAAAGAGAAGTCGACGGGGCACACAGGCTGAACTCGGGACAAGTGAACACAAGAGACACGAGGCTTAGCGTTGCCTAGGGTCGGTCGGTTGGACCGAGGGCTGTTACATGTTGAAGTTAAGGTGAACGGAGTTGTACTACTATTAAAAGAGATGTACATATGTTACGATTGAAGACTCGTCTGAATAAAGAGTGCTGTTAGTACAAGGACTTTGTGTTCAATCTATGTACGCAAGTTGGTGGTGAAGTCTCGATAAGAACCCTTAAACAACGACCACCGACAGTTGGGTTTAAGTGTAAGTGTCCATATGTCCAAATAAAAAAAGAAACATTTTCAACCTCAGCTGTGAGTAGGGCTGTCAATATTGTTGAAAAATTCAACCTGGTTACCGTCCAAAATTTGAATGGGTACCGGGTTACCTGTTCGAAATTCCTCAAATTTGTTTTCGTTATGCCCAGTATTACTACACTTGCCTTTTACTGCTTTGTTTAATGTGGAAATGCAATTTTTGATGTAATGAGTCAACGATGGGAAAATGATGACATTGAAATGCGACTGTAGTACTTTGGCTTAAAAAACAATGAGCAGAGTGGTGCAAAGGTTATTTTTTTTATGGGGGGGGGTGGGTGGG
>MUZC01000481.1:228174-265569 GCA_002072015.1 Radix auricularia
GGGTGGGAGCCATAATCGTATGATGAGATGGTGGGTTATTTCTAGTTCATAGCTGTAGCTGACAACTGTTTTAATTAACTAAACTTTTCAGGACTTGCCCCTACTTAGTGGACCCATACCCAAGCATTTATTTTTGTAATACAGGGAAGATTGTTCAATGATTGAAATATGTTTTTTAACACACAAATAAAAAATAATAATAATAATATAAAAAAACAGAACATAACAGGTGTTTATATCTTTTAAAGTATGGTGGGGTTGGGACTGGAGGCATATGTTAGTGGGGGTGGTGGGGTTAAATAAAAGAAATTGGTGCATCTCAAACCATAACAAAGATGAGCGGCGTATTTCAAAGTCAAAGCCAAGATAATTAGCCATTACTACTTATCGCTTTTGTGTCAATTTTTTTATCTCATACTGAGTAGTCGGACCTACCTCACCATTTAATTTTGTTATTATAGTGACAATAATTCAACTATTGAAATATTTTTTAAAGTATAGTGGGAATAGGAGTCAAGATACATGTGAGTGTGGAGGGGGGATTAGATAAAAAACATTGGCTGGCTCAATGGGTAACAAAGTTGTTTGGCGTATTTCTAAGCCAAGGTCATTCCTAGCCCTTGCTAGTTAATAGTAGGTAACGGTGTTGTGTTCATTTTCCTTACTGGAACAGTTGAAAGAACTAAAACTTTTTTTTTTAAATGATTTTTGTTTTGTGTACCTGGGTAAAAAAGTGTATCAAAATACTTTGCAGTTTGTCGGGACCGTGTTTTATTTCTGTTCAACACTTATTTATTTTTAAGCGTTTTATGTTAAGATGTATTTCACAGTATATATTTGAAACCAAAAGTTTTAATTTCATAAATTATTCGCGAGCTGAAATTTGAACACATAAGAGCCACAGTTCAAACACTGGTGGTAAAGATGTTGCAGTAACATTTTTGCAGGTACCCAGGCGCCATTTTACTACTGAGTACTTTGCCCGACAACGGGTATCCGGGTCCCGGGTACCCATTGATAGGCCTAGCTGTGAGTGGGGCTGTCAACAAGCCTTCTACTAGCCTTATACTTCTTTGTTTATTATGGAATTGCAAATTTAGATGTAATGTATCAGCCATGTAGATATGATTACATTAAAATACTACTAAAGTACAGTGATGTAAAAAAAAAGAATAGAGGTGTAGTAGAATGATTTTTTTTTTCGGGGGCTAGTGGGGAAGGGCTAAACAAAGTCTCTTAAAGATAAGGGCAGTAATTGCAGGATGACATTGTGGGTTATTTTCTAGTTTATAGCTGACAACTGTTGTAATTAACCAAACTTTTGGAAATTGCCCCTACTGAGTGGATCCAGCCCCCGCATTTATTTTGTTATTATAAGGAAAATCATTGATTCATTCAACTACTGAAATATTATTTTTCTAAAAACCCAATAATAGAGGTGTTGTTTGGATAGGAGAAAGGAGTTAAGGAAGGGGTATTAGATAAACAACATTGGCTTGACTCAACTGGTATTTCAAAGTTTTCAGCCTATTTCAAAGCAAAAGTCAAGGTCATATCCTTTTTGTGTAACCTGATTTTTTCTTTCATGTTCTAAGACAAAAATTGTATCAAAATATATTGTAGCTTGTCAAGACCATGTTTTATTTCTGGTTGACAGTTATTTCTTTTTAAGCATGTTCATGTTAAACAAACTTCACAGCATATATTTGAAATGAAAAGTGTCAATTTTATAAATTTTTCATGATCTGAAATGCGAACACAGAAGTGCGACAATTTGATCACCGTTGATATAGACTTTAGACCATGCTGCAACATTTTGACAAGTACCTTTTACTACCTGGGTAATTTGCTCAGCAACGGTTTCATAGGTTCCCATTGACAGTCCTAACTGTGAGTTGCCCATGTAAGGGGAAAAGGCTCACTATAGAAAGTTGTTTCAGGCAAATTTTAAATGAAGATAATGGTCTGTTCTGATACATATTACTAACACACAAATGACTTTTTCCTTATTCCTATCCTTCCCTCTTTTGTAATTTGTACATTGCGTTGGCTCCCTCCCTTATTTGTGAGTAAAAATCACTAATCTCCCCCCCACCCCCCGGTCTATCTTGAATTGGTGTAACCTCAGAGTCAGTAAAAGGAAAAAGGTGAAAACAAGAGTTAGCTATACTAACTAATTATTATAGCCAGAGTTCATATCTTTTAACCTTGTTTCACTGAGGCTAGTGGTTCAAACATAATACAAGTTAAGTGATTTCTTTAAGCTCATGAAATTAAACTAAAGAATTATGTTAAAAAAATACATATTTGATATATTTGTGTTGAGGTAAAAATCACGTCTGCTTTCTTCATTCTTCCTCTCCCTTTCCCTGTCCTCCTTCATGCTATATCTTCCTTGTCCCTCTCTCTTTTATCATTATCCATCAATATGAACCACAGCACAATTTTAATTGTATTAAATTCCCACACAAATTGGAAAAATTTGAAATACAATATTTAAAACATTAAAAAAAAAAATTAAAGACTGAAAATTCAGTGGTATTTTCTTCAATCATTATTCATGTGCTTAAATAGAGAAAGTTGGCCTTGGAGGTTCCAATTATGTTTCTTCTGTTAACCTCTGCTATTGAAGCTTTAGTGACCTGCTTGTGCCAGGTCTTCTGCAGTTTCTTGTCATACATTTTTAAATTATCCAATGATGGATTCAGTGCTGGTTGATTGTAACCTCTAGCCATTTAACTAAAGGAAGAATTGGACTATTCATTGTTAAATATCTTTTTTTCTGGTAAGGTTTTAACCGGCTCAGGCCAAACCTACCCTAATAAACTTGAGGCTGTTGATGTCTGCAATTTGAAGCCAATGACTAGTTATATCCTGAGGTTAAGATTAAGAGGTGAAGAATATCAACCATGGAGTGATCCAGTGGAGATTGTAGCATCGACTCTTGAGGATAGTAAGTTATTATACACTAAAATATGTGTTATATATATATATATGTTATATGCTGATCATGGACTTTAGATATGCCATTGATAAGGTGTTTCACCCATGATACACTGCACAACTTTAAAAAAAAAAACTAATTAAAGAAATTAAAACTCCATGAGAATATATGACATTTTTTGGTTTAAGAATTACAGAAAATAAATCTAAATAAATCTTTAATTTCAGGAGACATCTTCATAAATGTGCTGTCTTTCTCACAATAAGTTTTGTTAACAAACTAATCATAAACATTATATTGATTATCTACCCTTATAGAACCATTGTCGGGGCCACTATTGCTCAATACAAGCTATTATGATGAGGGCTGTGTCGACAACAAGAAGCAAGTAACAGTTTATTGGAATGTATGTACCTGTGGCAACCTTAATTAAACTTATGTTTAGGTGTGCCTTGATGAGGTAGAAATTGGTCTCACATGTACCTGTGGCAATCTTAATTAAACTTTTCATGTTAAGTTGTACGCTTTGGTGAGGTACAGTTTTGTCTTACATGTCCATTTCATCTATTTAATTATAAAGAGTTTATATCTTAAGAGCTTGGAGGAGCCTTCAGTGTCTTTATTACAAATCCTGTTAAAACCCAAACCCTATTTACCAATTTTTTTCAATATGCCATGTTACCATTCTCTATACAGACTTAATCTTATTAATGCTCAGTGATACATGCTGAGTGGAATACAAGGTACACCAAAGAGATTTGGGATTAACACAATAAATGTTAAGATGTGTTAAAGGACAGGTACATATTTAGTAGGGCTGTGGAAATTAACGATAAATATCTCAATTAATCTGTAAAAAAATTTTTGCGATTAAAATTATTATTATAGATAAACTAGCGATTAAAACTAAAGAAAATGTTTTAAATAATGTTTTCGATTTACTAATAAATGGTTAATTATTAATACTTAAAAAAAGATTGCATTTTTTACGTACAAACTTCTCCATTTAAAAAAAAAATAATTTTTTAATGTAAACTTTAAAAAGGCTCTTGTTATAAGGAAAATGATATAAACAAATAAAAAATTGATTTTACTTAATTACCGATAGCAATATTTAAACTCATTGACATTATATTGAACTACTTTTATTTAAATTAAAAAAAGTAATTGCCTGTTTGTGTTACTTTCTTTGAAATTTTCAGTTCAATGACATCATACATCTTATTTTTGTCTTTAATCAAAATTAACTATTAATTATTCGGTAATTTTTCAAAAGTTAACAATTAAATTTAAATTAATCGCTAACAGCTTTAATGTTTAGGCATTTCGGCAATTGTCTTCTTAAAGATAAAAAGTGAAAGTATTTAAATCTATTTACATTAAATTTATACCTCCACTACTATGGCGAAATAAGTTGAAAAAGAAAAGAAGGGTAAAGTTCTTTACAAAACCAAAAGTAACAACTGGAAAAAGCTCTTACAACTGCATAAAATTGTGACTTGGTTTAAACTATATGAGGCCAAGATACCAAATATTTTAAATTATTTATTTTCCATATAGTTTTTATCGGGTGGATTGCTCACTTTAAAAATGCCAGTAACAGCAAAATCCTGTTAGGGTTAGCACATTTCAAATGTTTAGAGACAGGACCTGCAGCCTTTACAGGTGTTATGTACATTGATCCCCAAAGTGACACTTGTCTCACCCATGCAAATCTTAATTGATTTTAAGATCAAACGAAAACCTAGGCAAAATTATTGTTGACTGTATAAATCAGAAAGTGTTGTTTCTTGATTTTGTAAAATAATTGTGCTATTGTATTTAAAGCTCTATGTGATCTGCATATTGTTTGAATTTTTAATAATTGAAATACTGACAAAACATATCATCTGGTTACAGCTATAACATTAATTCTTAAAGCCCTAGAAGGTTTTCAATAAACTTCCGCCTCAGTCCCGTAAGGATCTCCCGTATTGCAATGAAATGGTTATGAACTTAAAAAAATTGCGTGAAATGCATTTATATTATGATTGTCATAAAGACTACATTTTTTAGGCTAAAAATGGTTATTTTACGCATCCAAAACACTGTCTTGAGTACTATTATTTTTATACTAAAGTGTAGAAAAATCACATCATCAAAAAAAAAACTTAAAAACTACCAAAAAAACTTCGTGAATAGAGTGATGACACTAGTGTGGGCACTAGCCGCCATTGCCAAAAGTCGAATACATTATCTTTCAAGCATTGAAGAGTTTTTACTTCTCTGTGATTTCATTTCTAAAGAGAGTTTTTTTGAGGCGCGCATTTCCGCTATTCGGTAATAGTGGCTAGGAGCTGATTACTGCACTTTGGGGCTTTAAGAGCTAATCAATCACACAAGGTAGTAACATTCATTCTTACAAAACAGAAAAATTTAACATTTTAAATTTAGTTTTATTGTTACATACAACAACATGACATTTCCTTTTTTAATTGTTATGAATGAAATCCCGATTCATTGTACAGGACATGGACCCCAACACTCTTCAAGGAATCCTCACCAATTATACAGTGTCAGTCTCAAACAAAAGCATCACTTTGAGACCAGGGTCAAACAGCTTTAAAACAGAAGTTAATTGCTCCGAGGGAGGTGTTATTGAAATATTTGCAGCTACTAAAGTGGGACTCAGTCTCGAACCTTCCGTGATCTTCATTCCTTCTGATGAAGACAGTAAGTTTTTGTATCCTGCTCATCTATTATTTTTGAGTTGACAGGATTAACTCTTAATGTGCCATAAGGTTTTTGGAAAACTTCCGCCTCAGTACCATAAGAATTTCCCGAATTGCGATCAACCGGTTATAAAATTTAAAAAATTGCGTTAAATCCATTTTTATTATTATAGTCATACTGACGTCATCTTTTAGAATAAGAATGGTTATTTTATGTGTCCGAGAGACCGTTTTGAGTTTAAAACTATATTTACCTGTAGTTTAGTACTATTATTTTAGTAATAAAATATAGCGAAATCGCATCTTCGAAAAAAACCCGTAAAATCTTCCAAAAAACATCGCGAATCGAGCGATAACACTAGCGAGGTAAACAGTCGCCATTGCCGGAAGTCGAAAACATCGTTCATCCCGCACTGAATAGTTTTTATTTTCTGTAATTTCGTTTCTAAAGAGAGTTCTATCGAGTCGCGCATTACCGCTCTTTGGTACTAAACGGTAAACCGCGGATTACCGCGCTTTGGTACATTAAGAGTTAAAGAATAAAGTGAAATTATTTATTTTGTAGGGTTTTTTAAAAAAAAAATCACTAGTGTTTTACATTAACATTTGAATTTTTAAAAATTATAATAAAATCCAGTGTTTATAAAAAAATTTTAAAGTAAATCTACAATGCTACTTTACATTGGTCAGTCCAAAGCAAAATAAACAACATCAAATGTTAAAAAAATCAGCAAGTGTCATTACTGGTAAATATTGATGATAGACAACAGTAACTTAATAGGGTTGTTGAGTAAACCAATGTTGTGGAAACTAGGTTCAACTATATGTGTTATTAATCTGTTGGTAGTCTCAAAATAAACCCAGTTCTTAGTTTTATTTATTTTATACATATCTTGATGATCTTATTTTATAATAACCATTTAATATGGAAGATGGAAACATCTTTCCCCAAGTTGGCAATGGAGCAATAATGCACACGTTCTTTTTTTAAAAAAAGAAAATCTTACTCTGTAAAAGATAAAATTACAAATTTCGTGAAGTATATTGTGCTTTTTCATACAGATTTTTATGTTAGGATTATAAATTATTGATGCAAAAAGTGACACAAACGTGTAATATTTTTTGTTAAAATGTTTGTCATTAAAATAGTTTGTTTAATCATGAGAACTCTGTTTTTTAATTAAGAATCTGAAGTTTGCTTACAGAAATTTCATGAACAGTGATTATACTAATAACCGGTAAAATATCTGTTTTTGAACAGCATTGGCTTCTCCACCAAGCATCAACTTCACAGTTGAAGAATATGTTGTTGAAAGCAGCCAATTGGGAAAGAAAAATATAACAGTAAGGTGGAATGCAAACTCCATGGATGCTGAAAATCTAAAGCTTACACTGTACACATGTCATGAATATTACCAGCCAAAATTGTGTTTAGTAAGTGAATAGTTTTAACTCCTTGTGGATTATATTCTATCCTGTGGTGCTTGTCAGCTGTGGCAATGATTCTATTGCATTAAATGAGCCACTGAGCCCACTGCTCTTACAGATAGAGATTTTAAAATCATTTTAATTGTTCAATGGCAATATATAATATAATAACCCGCTAGATTTCGGTCTTATATCAACAGTTTTCCAGCTAAGTATTTGCACGTCAAAGGCATTGGGCTTAAAATTACCACATTGATATCAGATGTAATGTTTTCTTAAAATATTTATTTCGTGTGGGTTGGAAAAGGAGGACAGCGGTCAGCACATAATAGAAAAATGCAAGAGGGCTGTGATATCACATGTTCTCTGATGTCACCATCAGACGGCGTGAGTGGAAATTCGGTGCCTTCACTGGTTTGTTAGAAAAAAATTAAAGGAAAATATTGACCTAACAGTAAGACAGGGTATTTTTCAATGATTAACCGGTCCGCAAAAACGAAATTTCTTGACAACAATTGATAACATGCCGTTTTAAGACTTTTTATGACACAAAAATTAAAAATTGATTACTATTAGAGTTTACTTCTTTGTTGGGAGTTTTGTTTTTCTTTTTTTTTTACGACAACATTGGAGTTGGTACATCACTAACACTTTGAAGTCAAATTAGACAAACTGATAAGAAAATTTGTTTCCATTGATGCATTCTCTTGTTGGTTCACAAAACATAGTAGAAATTGGGACTGACAGTTAACCAGTATTTTTTTTTTGTACGGTTAACCACAAAAACAAGCGGCCTTAACAACCTTATAAAAACTGCTACTTAAACTCTGTGTTTAATATAAATCTAGCAAAGCATATGAAAATTTTGGAATATATCTTTGTTGGTCAACACTGTTAATTCGCTTATAAAAGAATAATGATGTGATATTTTACAATTAGCTCAAAGAAGAGTGTGATGGGATATTTGAAAGGAAGCACAGAGTAATATTTTATTTGTAGCACAAATAATAATAACAAGGAAAAGAAGCTGTTCAACTTGGGAAAGCATATTCAAAGACTTGATCACCTATCATGTCACAGAGATTTATGGTAACTGATAATTCTTGTTATCTTTTAATTAGGACGACTATAAGTTGTGGAAAGTGAATTTTTCTGATGAGATTCTCCAGCTGACAAACATAGATATGGAAACAAATTTATTTGGCTTTGCTTTAGAACAAGATGATGCTATGAAAAGAGGAATAATGTGGACAGACTGTGTGTTCCAGGCTAATGGAAGTAGGTGTATTAACATTTTAAAGCAAAGTTGTTATAGTAACATGTGATTGATTTAGGGAGTAACTTTAAATACTATTATGTTAAGTTGATATAGAGCAGTGTTTTTTTACTGATAATTTAATCTAAACAAATTTAATTCTTGGAATAGTGTATGATTCAAATTAAATGTAATTGGCTTTATGCTGTAATCAATTACAAACAATGGTTAGATTACAAACAATGGTTAGATTACAAACAATGGTTAGATTACAAACGATGGTTAGATTACAAACAATGGTTAGATTACAAACAATGGTTAGATTGCAAACAATGGTTAGATTACAAACAATGGTTAGATTACAAACGATGGTTAGATTCAAACAATGGTTAGATTACAAACGATGGTTAGATTACAAACAATGGTTAGATTACAAACGATGGTTAGATTACAAACAATGGTTAGATTACAAACAATGGTTAAATTAAAAAAAAAAATTAGAAATTATTTTAAATATTGGTTTCAAATGCTCTCATGTCACCAATTGTTTTGCTCAGAGCCCAGTCAGCCTAAAGGACTCACTGTGACAGGGGAGAAAAGAGGTGGCTCCCTCTCCATCAGCTGGACACCAAAACCCTGTGACAGAACAAATAAAGCTTTAATACTGTATTACATCATTAAAGTTTGCCAACACTCAATGGGTGAAACAAACAGCTGCAGAGGTAAATATTAAACAATTTTTGCAAGAATGCAAACTCGTTAACTATGTTCAGCTTATTAATTTATATGTTATAGTTTCTCAGTTGAATTAAAAAATATGGTTTTGACTTTTCTTGCTGAAGCTTTATCTCGCATTAGTTTAGTGAAGAGTTTATTCTTTTCTATTAATTTTCTTATTAATTTTAAAAATGAAAAAAAACTACATAAATTTATAAAAATCTATTATTAACTCTTCTCATAAAACTTTTATGCAAATTATTGTGAGTTCTAGGTAAATGTAATTTTAAAAAAAATATCAGTGTGAAAAAGCTATGCAAATTTTGTTTTGTAAAATTAAAAACATGTTGTATAGACCTTGAATATTGTTTGCTATATGATGAGGAGCTACAGATTAGTCAATATTAGAATATAATTAAATCTTTAAATAAATCTTTGAACCATTGTTATAAAAAAGCAGCAAAATTAAATAATTACTGACAGTGACAACAAACTTTGGTAATTAACCACTGTGACAACAAACTTTTGTAATTACCCACTGTGACAACAAACTTGTTTAATTATCTCATGTAACAACAAACTTATTTGCTATTGTAGAAATCAAGGTAAACAGTTCAGCCAACAAGTATGAAGTAACAAATTTAAAGTTTAATGAGGCATATCAAGTTCAAATCAAGGCTGCCACTGCTCTGCTGGAGAGCCAGTATTCTGATCCAGTGGATGTAACAACAGCTAATCAAGGTTAGAAGGGTTTGGCGTTGTAACTAGTTTGTAACAAATGCTTTGCAAGGTTGGAAGTATTTGGGCTTATAAATGGTAACAATTCATTTTATAGGTCAGAAGTGTTTGGGCTTGAAAATAGTTAGTAACAACTGAAAATCATGATTGAAAGTGTTTGGGATTTTAAATAGTTTGTCAAAACTGATAATCAAGGTTAGAAGTGTTTGGGCTTGTAAATAGTAACAACTGATAATTAGTGTTTCTCCTTGTATTTGTTACCAGAGATTTTTTTCATGAATATTGTCATTTTGTTACCACTTGTCAGAAATTGTTCTAGGCAAGACCACTGCATTCTTTTGATGTGAAATATATCAAATATTTAGTCAACAAATTCAGCAACTTAGAATTATTGCTTGCTTAGTTTCTGCGGGTAATAGATAAATAATATAAATATCATTTCTATCTCTGCAGAAGAAGACCCTGTGAATAACATTGTTGGTATCCTATTGGGATGTTTTGGTGCAGTGATTATTTTGGGAATCCTTCTATTTATTTTTTTTAGGTAAGATGCTGTCAGTTGGTAGCTGAAAGATGCTTTTCAAATTAACTTTTTTTATAAATGGTGTTTCTTGTTAACTCATTCTTCTACATGAGAGTTTCAAAAATTCAATTATTTCATATGTCATGAAATTTCTCAATTCATCTTTTAGAAAGATGGCAAAAGTCTTCAAAAAAAATTTGTTTGCCTCTCATTTACATGGTAAATTAACGTTTTATCTTTTATTTGTATGTACAACACTTAGCAATGATAATGATCTTTTTTCAGGGCGTGCATTAGATCCAGAAAACGCTTTGTCACCTTAAAGGTGGCACATGATCAGGTAACTTAAACTTCATATATATAAGAATAAACTCTAAATCATTAAAAAAAAGTTATTTATCAATTGTTTCTTAAGAAAACTGACACAGTATTTGAGCCATATTGATCATTACTTATTTGCAGCTTTAAATTAAAACCTTTTGTGGCAGATCCTTTTTTAAAAATTCCATTTCTTTTATTTTTTATATACGTTCCAGCAGATACAAAGATGTATGTAATTTTTGTATTGACAATCTAAACAAAATGTAGGGCTTTAGTGCTTGAGATGTTCTATCCAGGTCTCAAACCATCTTGTAAATGCTTCGATCTTTTGGCCCAAAGCTAGATATTGTAACTTAAGTTCCATTTTGCTGACCAGAACTATCATAAAAATAATTTCATTGATAATCACTATTTACATAGAATGCACAGAAAATTATTTTAAATTTTACCAAAACTTGTTTCAACTTCTGGTTGCATTAAAAAAATGGCGTTCGGAAATTTTGCTCAGTACAGTTTCATTATTTGTATTCTATCAATAAGAGTTATCAAATCCTTAATGTCTGTCTGGGATAGGGGGTGTGATCTTCCTCACCTTACGCAGCCTTTTGTACGCATGACAAACTAAGATAACAAGGTATTCTCTGATATTAAAGACAGTCAATCTTTACACACAGGTACCGATTACAAGTCAGGTAAGCCTTGATTCATCAGGTATAGGAAATTCCATCAGTAGTAGCCAGGATTATGTGGAACCTAGTGTGCCTGAATCAAACCTTGGAGTAAATAAATCAGATAATGCTGTATACATAAAAATTGATGATGAAGATGGCAACCCTCTTGAAACAACCACTACAGTTGAGCAAGAATCTGAAAATGTCAGTAGAGGCCCGGAAGGTAAATCCCAAACTGCGTCCTATTTACGCATTACTGGCTCATTTGAAAATTATTCACCAGAAAGCTCTTCTGGTAATTCAAACATATCTACAGATCTTGATAATTGTCATGTCAAGCTAACAAAAATTACAGATCTTGATAATTGTCATGTCAATTCAACAAAAATTACAGATCTTGATAATTTTCATGTCAAGCTAACAAAAATTACAGATCTTGATGATTGTCGTGTCAATTCAACAAAAATTACAGATCTTGATAATTGTCATGTCAAGTCAACAAAAATTACAGATCTTGATAATTGTCATGTCAAGCCAACAAAAATTACAGATCTTGATAATTGTCATGTCAAGCTAACAAAAATTACAGATCTTGATAATTGTCATGGCAAGCCAACAAAAATTACAGATCTTGATAATTGTTATGTCGGTTCATCATTTCCTGGAAACTCTGAAGTTCTTGTGTTCCCCTCGATTAAGTCAGGCAGATATGGTTCTCCTGTGATTACACCAGTCTCAGATTATGTCAGCGTGACTCATACTGGAGCTGAAATTTCCAAAGGTGGGGACAAAATGTCAGATCAAAACCAGACACCTTGCCCTGAACATGAAAGGGGGGCTGGCAAAGAGAATTTGTCTCAGCTGGAAGCAGATGAAAAGGTATCACAGTATCCAAATACAAATTTAAACACACACGAGCCTTTAAATGATTATGTACCTTGGTCAATCTAACCAAGGAGAGGCAACAGTCAAGCAAAACATCACAAGGATATAAATAGTCAGATTTGCCAGTGTCTGACACATCACAAGGATATAAACAGTTTCATGGACCTATGTCTGACACATCACAAGGATATAAACAGTCAGATTTGCCAGTGTCTGACACATCACAAGGATATAAACAGTCTCATGGACCTATGTCTGACACATCACAAGGATATAAACAGTCAGATTTGACAGTGTCTTGACACATCACAAGGATATAAACAGTCAGATTTGCCAGTGTCTGACACATCACAAGGATATAAACAGTCAGATTTGCCAGTGTCTAACACATCACAAGGATATAAACAGTCTGATGAGACTGTATCCGACACATCACAAGGATATAAATAGTCAGATTTGCCAGTGTCTGACACATCACAAGGATATAAACAGTCAGATTTGCCAGTGTCTGACACATCACAAGGATATAAACAGTCAGATTTGCCAGTGTCTGAAACATCACAAGGCTATAAACAGTCTGATGGGCCTGTATCTGACACATCACAAGTATCCTCAATGAGCTCAAATAATATTTCACAGGTTAGTGAAGTATCCAACGTGTCAAATGAAAGTGTTTCCAATGACAATCTAAAAATAATAATATCACCCTATGTCAGGCTCGAAGACATTTCAGTTACTTATTTATAGCCTAAAATACCATCAATGTTGACACTCTCTCTAGCCTTGCCGTGGACAGTACCTGCAGAGGTATATCAAATAATTTAACGCTAAATTTCCCAGATTTAATTACACCACATTGTGAACAGAGAGTTTACGTTAATAAACTTGATGTGGCAAGTGTTGCAAGAAGTTAATCTGAGTATTGTTGATACTAATAATTCATGCACATCAAGCTTGGGCTGAGTGTTTATTGTCATTTTGGAATGGGAACAAGCAGGTTTAATTTGGATCAAGGATCGACTTTCATTTAAGTATGAAAGTTTTTGTGCCGGCACAAAATACACAATTTAAAAAAAATAGTTTAAGCCATTCATATCATGAAAAATAATGGGTTGGTCACAAAATACACAACTCTCTTTGATGTTATCTAAGGGGTTAAATTTTGTATTGACAGTTCTTAGCCATTTCTTACCTCACAGCTCAATTGTTCACATCAAATATATTTAATAAAAGGGACCATTTTAGTGGAATAAATTTTCCCTATTTATTGCAACAATAATATTTTTGAGATTTCTATTTATTTACTTACATACTTGTTCTAAAGCAGACATTTTTTGGGACAAAATCTAGGGGAAAATGTTGAGAGAGTGGGTGGGGGGTTGGCTTAAAAGTGGATCAAGGTGATTTCTGCATGTACATTGAACATTATTTATATATATATAAATAAACTTGATGAGCTTCTATGATATATATATTCTACAAAATTTGACTGCTCTACAAGATGCTATAAAATATTATTAAACATCTGCACTTACCTTATTTTTCTCACATTAGTTTATTAAAGAGTTTTTTATTTTCTATTAATTTTCTTATTAAATTTTTGTGAACGATTTAATAAATTGTTTTACAAATTTTGTTTTCCACAAAGATTTTTAATGTACGCGCTATCATCAACAAAAAATACCGGTAACCCTTAGGGTCGGCTTATGAACCAATGGGCTATAGAACGAGTATATATGGTATTTTAATTAATTAAATCGCAAAGAACATTAAAATAAGTTAATATTTGTCTCACTAAGAGTAATATTTAAGAGACTCTGACAATATTAAATTTGATATAAACAGGTTTTATTTACATATCTAGTTTTTTTAACATGATACTTTTCATAAATCAAAGTACCTTTAATTTATTAATGAATGATTTGACCAACTAAAATTTTTCCGAAAATACATTAAATTATCTACATAAATAATATTGAGTTTATACATTTTTATGGAAAATGATTATTTTTAAAGTTTTGAGAGGACTTGTTTGTGAAATGTCATTTACTGTTAGACTGGTTTTCAAATGTCCTCTGAATTTAGTTGTTTTTTTTCTCCCTATAATAGTACCTCTTAACAAACTAACAATGGCACTTATTTAAAAACACCATTGAAATAAAGAAAATTGTGATTTTCATTACATCCAATTATAGCAAAAATATATTTATGTTTATAAAATTTCATACAGATTTGTATGATCCATATTTCAATTAAAATGAATTGGTTTTGTCCCCAAGTAACTCTTCATTTTGTATAAATGTAACTACTGACATTTTAAGAGTACAGATATTTAATTTATTTCAGTATAAATTGTTTAGGCTTTCAGATCACAAATTGTTTAGCCATGTTTAGCTTCAATTAAAGGATGGATTAAGACATTTACATTTGTATACACAATTATAAAAAACTTTTTAAAAAACCATAATTGGCTTAATGTTTATGCTAAAAAAAATTGATGAAAGATAATGAATGTGCTCAAAGAAATTTAATTGTTAATTTTTGCTTTCATTTATAAGTTATATCTTACAGAAGAAGTTAAAATTATGTAAATAAAATATTGTTATCAAGCAGCTTAGTCATGATGGTGGCAGCAACTTAATTACTTTAAAAATTTTTGTGCAGTTCTCTTAATTGTTATAACACATTGTTCAATCTTTGCACATTTTATCAAATATACACATACATTTTTAAATTAATCAGCTGGCATTTTTCACTTCTTAATATAGACATTTTTAACACAAATAATGAAGTACAAATATGAATTTATTTCATATAAACAAAAGCTATTATATGTTTTTTGCCCTTGAACTATTTTAAGCTAATTTTTTGATATGACAAGAAATTTAAAATTCATATAAATTGAAAATAGCTGGGATAAAATAAATATAAAATATGCATAATATAAATGTTATATATTCAATTTAATGTCAAAGAAAAGCAAACTTATACAGATTTAATTCAAACTTGGTCATATTTAATTTTTCAGTTCTTCAATGATTATTAAACTCTACAATTAGTCTACTACTAAGGCCTTCAAGACTGCACTAAACCACTCTAAAACACATCTGTTTAAACTTACATTCAAAATTAATTAAACCAAAATCAAACATTTCTCTAAAGTATAAACATAGCTTATATGCACCAACATGACCAATATATATTGTTTTTTATTGTAGATAGTGTATAAATTTTTACATTTTAATGCATTTATAAATAAGTGTGTGTTACTATTTTCATTTAAAGAGCCATGAGCCCAGCTGCTTGCTGTGATATTGGGCTATATAAATTATTTGATTATTATTATTGTTATATCATAATATTATTATATTATTATAACATATCTGAGAGACCAAACTATCACAATCTCAGTGTGTAAAATATTTACAGAGCTAATTATTCTGTTAACATCATCTATCTGTCGTTATTCCTAATAAGAAACTTAAGATGTCTCCATGGCAACATGTTTATATGTGAGTCAGAAGTACTGAAGTAGATATGTGGAACTTTGGAGCATATCACAGACATTGACATACACGTTAACATCTGCTTTTTTTTATTGCCAAGATACTTGTATTTGTATTCAAACATTTTACATAATAATTGACCGTAATATAGTTTTTTAGTAATGATATATATTTCCAGCTAAATATCATAAATGTTTATAACTTATTTAACATGTTTTGCTTTATTGTAACTAGGGTCTTGTACTTATCAGGTGCAAGTTAAACAACCGTGTCCAATGATTGAGAAGTTATTTTTAAAATTGTAATAATTTACATACAGCATTTGTTACATGTTAGTAAAATTTTCTGTGTTGTTTTTAAGAGCACTGTTTATTCCATGTGATCAAGTATTTAAACTGTTTTGTGATAACATTCATAATTCACAGTATCTCAAACAATTGTTTTTGTGTAGAACCCTATTAGTTTCATATTCATATACATTCGTAGCCATCCATGCCTTTGCATAACATGTCAGATATTTTAAACTCCACTGAAACAGGGCACAGACCATTTATGTCATTTATATTATAATATATTTTTCATGAAAGAATCTCTTATTTGTAATGGGCTGAAGTTTTTGAGTCAGTTTAGTTGTTTTGATATTTCGGTTGAAGAGGCCTGATGAAGAACAAATGCGTTTACCAGATATAAACTTCACTGCTTACTATGAATTTCAAATAATTATTCTGAGTTTAAATTTAGCTCGTTTCATCCCTTTGTATCTTTATATAAAAACAGGACATAGAAGTTTAAAGATTGTCAAAAGAGTATATTTTAACATATAGAAGTTTTAAGATTGTCAAAAGAGTAAATTTTAACATATACAAGTTTTAAGATTGTCAAAAGGGTATATTTTAACATATACAAGTCTTAAGATTGTCAAAAGAGTATATTTTAACATATAGAAGTTTAAAGATTGTCAAAAGAGTATATTTTAATATATACAAGTTTTAAGATTGTCTAATAAGTATATTTTAACATATTACAGAGGTGTATGTCTTTAACCCTTATGCCATAACTAAGTAATAATAGTTTTAACATTTTTAGCTCATCAAATATTGTTTTAGCTATTGTATAATAGCATTTACCATTGTTTTGCATAACCTAACTTTGATTAGGTGGCTAGAAGAATACATTATTTAACTATATGTTACTTATTATTTAAAATTTCTCTAAAATTTTTAATGTCAACTTCAAAATTTCATTTGATTTATCAAAACCAGTTATTATTTAATGTTTTATTTGACTGAAATTTACAAAAATCCTTAAAAGACTTTTATCATTAAAAAAAACACATTCTTTGTAACAAACCTTTTTTTAAAAAGAAGTTATATAACTATATAATATGTATCAACCAAATTTAATTATGTGATCTTAAACTTAAATGTTATTAGATTATATTTTAGTTTTTTTTGCCAGGATACACTATTGTCCAAATTGTCTATGATAATGATATATTTATACTGCTATTATCTAATCCATCCATGCATTCAAATGCAAATCCACCCAGTTTATTATATCTCAAATATTATTTAACTGTGTTTTAAAACTTTATTTTATTAAAACCTGATATTGAATTTGTTTTAAATTTTTTAAATCCATTCACACATTGTCCAATTTTAAGAAAATTTTACCGTAATGATACAATTGTTTTATTGATAAAATTCTCCGGTGACCCTGTTGCACAAGAGAACTGTTACTACCTCACAAGAGTTAGCAGGTTTGGAGTTATGCCAAGTACATTTCCAACTTAAAGCCATAATTTAGTTTTACTCCTCTCTGCTTTCTTGATAGTAACAAAGTGACACACGTACTGCTTCAGCATTTACTATTATTGTGCCAGTTTCATGTAGCTATTGTTGCCAACTTCTTCACATAATTGTTGAAAACAAATTATGTCATTATTATTTTTAAAACCATATCAAGAATCTAATGTGGGCCTATAAGATATCAAAGAAGTTCAATATTCATTGCTTTGCAATGAGAGCTTAAGAGGTCTTGTCAGGCCTATACATACCCTGTTTTAATAACATATATCTATAGGTAATTATTCCTTGACCTGCTTTCAATGAGTGCCTTGAGCAGTACAAAGCTAATTTCTTACACAGCATTTCATTCATGTTACAATTTTTTTTTAATCTAAAAAAATATATATATAAAAATCAACTTTCCAAAATAATTTTTTTGCTATTGCATACTTGTTGGTCCATAATATTTATAACCAAAGCTTTTTATACATTATATCTGTAGTCTTTATATGCTTTTCAATGAACAAGCATGCTAAATATTACTTAATAAAAAAAAAATCAAATTACATGTGTTGTCATTAATTTTAAAATGTCTACACATGAACTCATAATGAATGATTGAGGTGGGTTATTAGTAACTTATGTGTTATTTATTTAATTAATAGTGTTTTATTGATGGAAGACTTTACAAGAAAATGACTCCTAATATCTTTTAAACAAAAGAGTAAACATTTTATTAAAAACAGAATTACACAATTAATATTGCAAGATATGAATAAAATAATAAGCCAGCATCCAATACATGTAAATAATCTAGAAAATAAAAAAACATTACATGATAAACATTTTTTAACCTTAGTATAAGCTGGTCATTTATATTTGAATTTAAAAAGAATTTTATAAATAGCATCATAATGAATCATTAGCCTGAGTGCTATTAAGGGTACTTAACTTTCAGAAAAAAATATGAGTTGCATTTAATGGTAAAAAAATTATTTTCTGCAGGCTGTTAAAGTTTAGGTTACAGATTTTCTTGTGTCGCTTAGATATGAAAAATGTTAAACCTTTATATAGCATTTTTTCTATTTAGATAATTTTCCTTAGGACTGTATTGGAGTAATGATTGTAATTGTATATTTAAACAACCCATAAAAACAAAGTTTTTAACTATAAATCCCTTCTCTATGAGATATAATTAACAGTATTGATTATGAGACTTAATTAAAAGTATTGGTTATGTTCAATACATTATGCACCGCGGGACATGCTCCTGTGAATGGAGAGCAGGAGTGAACTATAGCAGATGGCTACACATGCTACATAGCGATATATGGAGATAGAATAGACTAAAAGTTCATTAGATTTAATTATGGTACATTCGATTGATCTGAAATTTTAGTAAAAATTTTTGTTGGAAGACACAAGTTTATGTGCAAAATTTCAGTTTGATAGGAAGGATGTCTGGAAATGGGTCATTTTTTTTACTTTTGTTTTTCCACGGGAAAGACAATGACAAGACAGTGAAGTTAATATAAGGGATTTAAAAAGGAAAGCTAAATGCTTAACAGCAGTAGTATAAATGATTATCTACAGATTTGTTGTGATACATTTTTAAGATGAAACTCAATGGGAGGACAATGAGCTAATATGAAATGAGACACAATGTTTTTATAGTTTGGAAACATGTTAAGAGAGGTTTAAGTAGAGCATAAACATTTTATTCAATAACATATTTATTTGATGCTAACTCTGGTTACATTTACCTTTCTTTTTTTAAAGGAAAATAATAAACCCAAGCATATCCAGTTGTATGCTTACAATTTTTACCATTCAGGTTTTTCACTTTGAATTTTTACAATTTGCAATAGTTCAATTATAAAATGTCTTTAAATTTCTTAACTGTTTACACAGCTCAAGTGTCTTACTCTAGTCCCACTATTATGAACATATAACTTAAATATATACAGAAACAGCTCCAGGGTCTTAAATACATCCGCTGAATCAATGGCAGTGCCACCAGTTATCCAGAAGTTAAGAAACTTTAATAATTGTTAGTGGAACAAATTAGGTGTTGGCATAAATATTAATATCATCATCTGTTTCTTTATCTTGGGCAGGCTTCGTTTCAGAAAGTTGATGAATCTTTTCAGTGGACTCCCCAAAGTTTGTGTAGGATGCAGATGTTTCTCTATACCGTAAAAGCACTTGATAAAGAACTCTGTACTGTGCCTACATAAAATACAGACATTTTAACGTTCAACAATTTTAACTAAGTTTTGGCAAGCAACTTACTTAACACTTCATATAGAATATGACTAATATAAAGCTTTCAAATAAAATACAAAATATACAATCAAAATGTTAAAACAATAAATTAAAGCTTAGTTAACTAATGCAAGTGTACATTTTGGCTAATGATTAAGTACAAATAACTTACAGAAGTATTTAAAATTTTATTTAAATTATATATTACATAGAGATTAATAAAGTTTTAATTTATTGTTTTGATTACACAATTTGTGTAGTTTACTTATTACTTCTAACTTCACCTTTTATAATTTTTTCTATCAAAATGCATACTTGAGGCTCAAGAAATAATCATTCTACAAACACTTGTGATGGAATCAAAGTTTCATTTGAAATGAGTTTAGACTTACTATTTTTCAAAAACATTTACACAACTCATTTCAAGTTGAAAACTATAGTGATGGTCTTCATATATATATTTATTGGATGTGAAATTTTTATTCTTAATTATTTCAGAGCCTATTAGGCCCTACATAAAATTAGCACCATGCTCAAATCAATATACAATGGAGCACTCTTTAGGTTCCTTACAAGAGATGGAATGACTTCTGGTCTAATAGTTTTCAAGCATCCAACCACCAGTGGGACTGTAAGATTCAAATCATTATCCATTCTGTCCATTAACAGAGTTAGGGCACAAGCCAGACCACAGTATTTGGCTCCATTTCTGAAAATGTTTGTTAGAGAATAATAAAATTTACAGAATAATAAAATTTGAACTTATTTTTGAAAAAGATTTTTAAAAAATCTTTTACATCCCACCGCACACACACATAATGAACCCTATAATTTGTTTAATGTCAATTTTATTAAATCAATTTCATATAGTAGTTGATACATTAGTTGATGATCCTCTTTTTGAAATTATGTTCTAAATAATGTTAAGCCCTTGCAAGTGCATGCATTGGAATTGAGGTAGAAGTTTACCTGCACATATACACAATAGTTCCATCTTTTAAGGCATTGTAAGACCGGGCTTGTTTGAGGAAAATCAATACTTTTTTGGGGTCAAGGTCATAAAATTTGCACTTCAAATGGCTAACAATGTGCTCCTTGGATTTCTGTAGTTTAATGAAATATTCTTTGTTATCTTGCTTTGTTAGGTTATAAGATTAACTGATTAAGCGTTTTTGTTGAATTCTCGTAATATTTCAAACAAACTTAACTCATAACTAACCTTACAGCATGAAATGTAATATCACCACCATAGTACCCCCAAAAAATAAATAAACTAGAAATAATTATTTTTTTTTAAAAAAAGAGAAAAAAATAACTGCAAAATTCCTTACTGAACAGATGAATATTCAACATTGAAAATGATAACACCATAATAAATTACTGAACTGGTGAATATTCAGAGTAAAAAATAGTAACTACACAGTTAAATGACTAAACCAAGAAATACTACAGCAAAGAATTTATTGTTTTATTACACAATTTGTTTGTGTATTTTTTATAGGAAAAAAACAAAGACCAAGGCAGTAATAACACATAAAGTGTTAATTACAAACTTGGAAATACAACTCAACAATATAATACATTTCACACGCTTCCTGTTCTATACAAAAATTATATTACAAATCCTCTTTCTTCCTGCCTGGAATTTGGTTGTGGAGTGGGTTGCCAGAACAAACCAGAAATACCAAAACACTATCAACATTCTTTGTTCTAAAAAAATGCAAGACTAGGCAAAAACCATACAAAAAGTAAGACACGATGATCAATTATATTGTCATAAAGGAACGTTTTTCATTGATAAGAAAATATAAGATAGTTTATTTAGTACAAATAAACATAACTTCTTATTCTATACAATTGTGTTTCATCTTTTCATTAAAAACTGAAAACTTAAAATTATTTGAAAATGCAAATGTGCCTACTTACAACATTTGCCATTTGTTTTACTATAACTTTCAACTTTTTCTCTTCCCACAAATTTTCTAGGATCAAACTTTCCATGTGTACTTCAAACTGTGGAGTTTTTATTGGTTCAGAGCTGCGGGGGAGGTAGTGACTAAATAACTGAAATTTAAAACACACTTTTTTAATATCTTCAATATAATTCTCTTAACACCTGTAATGGTGGTTTTCATTCATTTTTTTATAAAAGACGATGACTTTTTGACGTGTTTTTAAAATCCAGCAACCAATTCAAAATTGCAATGATGGCTTATACAAATCTTAAATTTTAATCCAGAAGAATTGAATGAGTAAAAATTGTGGTAAATTTATTTGAAGTGACATAATATAGCTAAAAAGAATGAAAAGAGAGCTTAATTGTAACTTGTATATGTATATATGTATTTATGTTATTTAGTATAGGAGGGGCATCTGTAACAGATAAGATAAGAAAATTTATATATATATATTAGGGCTGCGGAAATTATTGATTAATTTTTCGATTAATCGGCAAAAAAATTACCGATTAAAATTATTTTAATTGATAACATAGTGATTAAATTTAAAGAAAATGTTTTAAACAATTTTTAAGATTTGTTAATAAATAATTAATTATTGATAATTAACATTAGTTAGCTTTATTTTCCTACAAACTTCTCTATTGAAAAAAAAAAGATTTTTTAAGTGTAAACATTAAAATAAAGCTGTTTTTATAAAGAAAATGATATAAAAAATTAAACATTTTTTTAACTTTATTAACAATAACAAAATTTAAATTCATTGACATTATGTTAAACTACTTATATTTGAATAAAAAAATGTCAATTGCCTGTTTTTGTTACTTCTCTTGAAATTTTCAGTTTGATAACTTCATACATCTTATTTTTAGCTTTAATAAAAATTATCGATTAATTATTAGGTAATTTTTCAAAAGATAACAATTAAATTTAAATCAATCGATAACAGCCCTAATATATATGTGTGTATGTGAGTGTGTGTGTGTATATATAATCTTCTTATCTTATATATATATATATACTGATTAAATTATTATGATAGAATAGTTATACCTCATCTCCATTCATTGCGTCTACTTCAAAAGCAAGAACAAGAGAGACTTGGTACTGGATGATCATTTTCCAGAACTCTGATATAGTCTCTGATGTAGGGAGATGAGTTAAAATTTGTTGATCTGACTTGGTAAAGCTCTTTAAAAAAACACACCAAAAAAACACACAAGTAATATACACAATCATTCAATTTTCACAACTATTTTTAAAAAGGTGCCTTATTTCCAGGGATATAACATTGCCATTTTGAATTTGGTAAAATTTCTGTTTATTTCTTTGTTTTCACAAAAGAAACTATTTATCCTGAAGGACTTATATTAAAAGAAACACTTCATCAAGTCTCAATATACTAAATAATTTACAAAATACACTCTTTTATCAAATTAACTCATTATAAATAATAGGCAAAGCACTCAAAACTGAGTAATGCAATCCAAAATTTCACATTGCTGGTATTTCTAAATGAGCTAAAGGCACCACTACACGCATCTAATTTATAAATGTTTAATCTGCACTCTTATCAAGTATGTACAAAGATAAATTTCTCATTTTTAATATAGTTGTAACTCATAATGTATTATATTAAAACGGTACCGGTGCTATCACAGCATTAATAAAATCAGTTTCTCCAGCAAGTAGCACTCTGTATTGTTCTTCTGTGAAAAAAAAATCCTCTGTTAACTCAATTTCATGTTTTAACAATTATTATTCAAATTTAAATTTTTTTACTAACATTCTAAAATATAGTAGCTTAAAAATGGTTAATAAATGATACATTTGAAAATGTGAAAAATAACATAAACCTTAAGTTAGATAAAGAAATCCTTCAGATATGTGTAGTTCATTATATTATATCAATCCTAATTGTTTTTTTTAAATATTTTCATATCAAATTCTGGAGAGATATCAAGACATAATTAAGTTTTGTGGATTTTATTAAAATACACATTTTTAAGCCCAAACATAAATACAATTTATTTTTTAAAAATCTTACTTGGCTTGATATCTAAAAATGTATGAGCCTTCTTCTCTAAACAGGAAGTTTCCTTATTTTGGTAGATACTTTCAAGGTTTTCTCCAGAGTCAACATATTTATTTATCTTGTGATTATCTTCACTGACATTACACACATCCTGAAAGCAGAAAATTAAATTTATGTGTCAGTAAACATTCTAGAAAGCATAGAACAATTGTCAATTAAAAGGTTTATCAACTTGTAAAAATATGGAGTACAGAATCATGTAAGCCTTTTGCTATCATTTAAAGAATTACATAAACTGCAATTACTATTATAAAATTAACAGAGGAAACACTGCGTATATGTTATAACCCTACCTCAAATTCTTTTTCCATTAATGTCTTTCCAGAGGGCAACACTGTTTCTAACTGTTTTATTCGACTAGAAATGCCTTTAGCTGTAATTGTAGTTCCTATGCATACCATAGCCACTTGTGCAGCTCGATGTAAAAATTGGTATTGTTCCTGCAAAAGACATCTATAATTGACTGGATATAATTTTGCGGAATTAGTGACCATTGGAATAAGTGAATTTTTAACTAAAAACCTTATTAAATAATATATTATCTTGCATTTTTTAAATAACTTAACATTGCCTATTCTGGTAACCATTAAACCAGGTAAAATAGAATTTTATCTGAAATTATAACAATGCATAAGATATTACAATTTTTTAAAAAAAATGTAAATTTCAAGCTAAAGTCATTATAAACAAAATAAAAATGATGCATATAATGAATAAATATTTATTAAAATCTTTTTAAAAAATCTCTGTTGCCTGGAAATAAATATTTTAAGAAGAATTGTTATAGAAAATACAATAAATTAATAATAATAATAAAAATAATAATAAAATGATAATTTATATAGCGCTGTATCCCAGCAAGGAGCCAGGCTCACAAATTACACTTCAAAAATAAATTATTATTGCTTAAGATAATTATTAAAATTGTGAAGATTTACAAAACTTGTTGCTTACAGCAGTTTGGATCATCAACATTCTATCCTGTCTCAGTTTGGAGACAGTGGTGAAAAAATCCATCTTTCCAGTATCTTCAGCTTCTCTCATAATGTTTCTAAGAGCAATAAATGTTCCTGTACGACCAACCCCAGCACTGGAAAATGAGAAGACATTGAATGATTTCAAATATATTATTTTTTAAAAACCTGAAATTTTAAATGATCATAATTAAATTGGCTTGAAACTTATATATATGTTAGTATATTTTTTTTTTATTATGAATAATAAAAATAATTAAAAAAATAATAGAAGAGATCAAAAAGAGGAGAAAAACATTTTTTTTAATTTAAAAAAAATGAAAAATTTGGTAATCAAATTGAAAATTATAGTTGTGAATGTTTTAAAAAATTTGACATCAAAGTGAGAGTTTAGAGTTATTAATATAAATAAAATTTACTAACCTGCAATGTACAACTATTGGTCGATCTGTCTGATATGAAGCTACTCTCTGTTCAAAATCAACTAAACCCCATGGACTGGAAGGCACCCCCTTATCAGGCCATGTTGTGAAATGAAATTGCATGAATTTTTGCGTTGAAAATCCTTTCTATTAAAAACAAAAAGTAAAATTTTATTGCAGACAATCAACACAATGGTAATGGATACATTTACATGTGTATTACAAATATAAAAAATCTAAATATTTATTTGTTTGCAGCAAGCTCAATCAATATTTTTAATGATATTTTGAGTAAGTTTGAAAAATTTTATCGATTTTGCAAACATGCAAAAATATACCATTCAGAAATGGTTAATTGAAAGCTTTTATAATATAGATTGATTAAGTTGATGGCAGTTTTTTCTTCGGACACAAAATTCATGCAATTTTACTTTTGTAATTGATTATATTATCTTATCCATTAAAGACGTTCCTTCTATATAGAAGATTATAGCATCCTATGCTTATCTATGGTTTATGTCTAGCCCTGCATTCTTACTAGAGTTTTAAATGTTGATAAAGTTTTGATTTTCCTGGTTTCTTCAGGCAATCCATTCCACGTCCGAATTCAGAATGGGACGAACAAAATTTGTATGTGTTTTATTCTTGCTTATGGAATAAGAAAAGTGTTTATATCCTTATGTCTACCTAATGGTTGCATTAGTTATCTTTATGTTTTATTTCCAAATTAGAATTTTTTCTTTATGTATAATTGCTACTTTCAATTTTAATGATTTAACTAATGGTGTTATTCTTGTCAGTTTTGAATGTTCTCCAGTAGTGAATCTAGCATCTTTTTTTAAAAATATGTGTTATTAATCAATAAATAATTTGCATAAACTATGTTTAAAATTAAAGAAGTTGTAATATTAATAGTATATGTTTTCCAACAGTTACAAAAATTCATTATAAATGCTTTTTCAATATAAATTTTGATTAATATTTTGATTTTGATAGCACAGAAAATTATTAATATTTTTTGGAGAACGAATTGCTCATTATTGCTATTATTTCTGATTTATCCTGTAAGCTCGTGAGCAAAAATGTTTGTGATTCTGCTTAACCGTCTAATCTATTACAGGATTTTCTATACCGTTATGTGAGACTGAGTAGAGAAGGAATTAATAAAACAGGCCATATAAAGAAACATTAGCTTTAAAGTTAAAATATGTATGTGTTGATATGTTTTTAAACGTTCTCTTTGTTCTTTTTCTTAGCAAGATAAAAGGCAATCTGAATTACTAATATTAGATTGATCTCAATAAAAATTGCATAATTCTTTTCATTCTGTCTGTGCCCAATTTTGATTTACGAAAAGTCAAATACCGAATAAGAAGTTGAGATTCAGTATAAAAGTTAAACTCATCAGAAACTGATGTTGTTTAATGAATTACAAAAGAGCCTATTAAAGAAAATGATATTAGCCCTGGTAAATTTCAGCTAATTCTCAGCAAGGAATTAAATATATTTATAATCTGATGCCATGTGGTACATTTAAAATAATTTGGCTCTGAAGACATTACATATAGTAAGCATCTAAGATCTTTGACACGGTAGATAGAAATCATGGCTTGTAACAGTTATATCAGTTATAAACATGAATTCCTTTGATTCGGTTATAGCATTAAACTTTTTTTTAGTGTGTTCCAACCTTAATAAGTTCTAATCTTCTGATTGTGTAATCAGCAAACATTTCTGTTGTAGTCAATCTGACTTTGATTGATCCATATTTTTCTTCCTCACTTGTAGGCCAGTACCTCTCACACTTTGCCTGCAATTGTTTCAAAGTATATGGATGTTGTTAATGAGTAAAGTTAATTACTTATATATTTAAACATTTAAAAATTATTCTTTTTATTCAAACGGGAATAAAATTTTAGGATGAAAGCTTACCATTTGATATTTTTTCTTGCAAATTGAAAAAGCAACGAATTCTAAATTGGATTTGCTCATCACGGAATTAAATTTGTTAAGTTTGAGGCTTTCTCTTAGAAATATTTACCCATTATTTTTAAATTAATTTTTTTACCAATAACAATTGTATTATTTTACTCTGATTATAAGTATAACATAACAATTTTTCTTAAATTTATAATATTAATTTAATAAAAAATAACTGAAAATTATGTTAAAGTTTTTTCCACTACAAAATTTAAAAGTTAAATTAAAAGTCTAAAGTTTATCAAGATGTGAAAATTACAACTTAAAAATCTGGAAAAGAAGATCAACCAAATTAAAATTCATTGCTTTAATTACCTTTCCATTTTCAACCAAGTTTGTCAGCATAACAACTTTTTCAACTTTTTGCTCCCACAACATACGTACAAAATCATTGATCATTGTACTGTTTGGACCTTTTCACAGACATAATAAGAGGTATAATAAGGCAAGACATTTAATTTAAAATTTCAGTAATGTTAAATTGCTTTTAAAGAAATAAAAAATTTAGATTTATGGAGATTTTAAGTGGCAAATTTATATATATACATACCTTGTGATGCTATGTATTTCTCTTCATTTTTGTATCCCTTTTTTAAGTTAGAAAAAAAGAAATTAAGCCTTAGCAAAATTAAACTATTTAATGCACAACAAGTTTCAACTATATCATTTCTATTTAAATATATAATTGAAGGAGACTTAAGTTAAAGATGCAATGATCTTTTGATTTTCATTTGAGTTATTCTTTCTATTACTGAAAATATGAATACTGATATAAAATTAAATGTATTTTATATTAATACAATTAAATAATGACAACATTTTGTCCTTTTGGTAAATTTAAGATGTGAGTTTTCTTATAAAATCTGACAACAAAATATTTTAATTCTAACCTCTATGTATGATGCATTGATGTAGTCACCTTCATGTTTGTCTGTATTAATCTTCAGGTGAACACGAGAATGATCATCTTTAAATGGAAAATTTGTAAGATAAACTATAATATAATTGAAATTTTAAAAAACTTATTACAAATAAATGTTTATAAAAACGATATAAATATAATTTTAAAAGAAATTACTTCCCAGCAGAAAATCTCTCAAAGATCCTATATCCTTTATAATAAGGTACATACATGTGATAATGTTCTTAAAACGGTTTTTGCTTCTATTAATTTCACTTAATCCAACTTCCATAGTGACATTTGAAGGAGCAGGAATATTCTGGAAAAAATATGTTAAGTTCACTATTAAAGAGTATCATTAGATTAGATCTAGGTAATGTTTAAAAGTACAATTACGTAAAGCTTGGTTTGTAACAATAAAAGCAAATGTAACATAGTTTTCATGTAAAGATCAAAGACATTTCATGATATATTTACTTGAAATTGTTGGACAAAGAACTCCATCTGATGATTCATCATGAAGTCATTAAGCTCATTAACCTCCATAGATGTTTTCTCTTGTGGTATGTTACTGTTGCAGTATTCTACCTCCTCTTTTGGTGAGTTTTCTACTGTAGGGACATCCTCTAAAATTGTAAATTGTGTTGTTAAACAAATAAGCATACATTTTTTTGTGTGTGTAACCACAAGAACATATTATATGTCATATGAATGCATGAGAATAATTTAAACGTTTTTTGATAATGTTAATGTAAACAATAAAAATGAAAATGTAAATAATGTTTGCTTGTTTACACTGAAACATTATTAGGTAACTGTGCATACATTAAAAAAAAAAACATTTTATTTATGTCATTATTTACTCTTCAGGAAAATCAGACTAAATTAACCATTGTTCATATTTTAAAATCAAGTCCATAATTTTATTTTAGTTTCAATAATTTAATTGAAAATAAAAATAAGTAAGATTTTCTTTTAAAATTATGAATCATTATTGACCTATTGATGTTTCCTTAATCCTATCCTTTCGAAAGAGATTATCAGCCTTTTCTTTAATCATATCCTTTCGTAAGACACTAGCATCCTTTTCTTTAATCCTATCCTTTTGTGCAATAATATTTTCCTTCTCAAAATGTTCGAAGTCATTTGGTTTCCTTTGAATTTCTTTGCGTTTCCTTCTCCTATGAAAGTAATAAAAAAAACAATGTTAAAAAGAAAGAGTATTATTTAGAAACATAATACATAAGTATTGTAAATTTCTAAAACATTTCACTATCAGTTTAAATTTCACAAGTCCTTATAATTATCTTTGCTTGAATTTTTTTGAGATTTCCTAATGACGAGATTTGCTTATCAAAAAAAGATTTAACTCTAAGGTGAAACACAATTGATAGGTCTAATAGAAAATCTATCAAAAGGCTTAGATAATAATGATCAAGTAGATACAATATTACTAGACTTCTCAAAAGCATTTGACAAAGTTCACCACCACCTTAGTTTACTTAAAAAACTTAAATACTTTGGAATCTCAGGTCCCTTACATCACTGGATCCAAGATTTCTTATTGGGTAGGGAGCAAACTGTAATAATTAATGGATCTAAATCTACACCAATAAAGGTAAATTCAGGAGTTCCACAAGGAACTGTCCTAGGTCCCTTACTATTTTAATTTATATAAATGACTTACCCAACAATATCTCAACAGGAACTAAAGTTAGGTTATTTGCTGATGATTGTATAATCTATAGAACAATCAAGTCAGAACAAGATAGCAAAATTTTACAAAAAGACTAAGATGAATTAATTAAATGGGAAACTAACTGGAATATGTCCTTCCACCCAGAAAAATGTCAACTGCTAAGAGTAACAAAGAAAAAGAAACAAATAAATTCAAAATACTTCATTCATGGAAAAGAACTAACCCAAACTAAATATGCAAAATACTTAGGAGTCATAATAAATGAGAAACTATCTTGGAATCCCCATGTCAATGAAGTTATTAAAAAATCAAACAAAACCTTAGGCTTTGTTAAAAGAAACTTTTACAAATGTAACAAAGATATAAAACTAAAATGCTACCTCACCCTGGTGAGACCTATACTAGAATATGCATCTTCTGTATGGGACCCATCCATCAAAGAAAATATTGATAAGTTAGAACAAATCCAAAAAAGAGGTGCCAGATTCATTACTGGAGAATATTCAAGACTGACAAAAGTAACACCATTAGTTAAATCATTAAACCTTGAAACACTAGAGGATAGAAGAACCAAGAGAAAATTAGTAATTATACATAAGGCAATGAATTCTAATTTAGAAATACAACACAAAGATAACTTAATACAACCCTCAAATAAACATAAAGTTAAAAACACCCTTCTTATTCCATATGCACGAACAAACACATACAAATTTTCGTTCTTTCCGTCTGGTATTTGGGCATGGAATGGGTTGTCTGAAGAAACAAGGAAAGCCAAAACTTTATCATCATTTAAAACCATAGTAAGAATACAGGACTAAACACAAACCATAGAAATACGTAGGGCGCAATAATCTTCTGTACAAAAGGAGCATCTGTGACATATAAGATAAAATAAGATAAGATAGATCTTCCATAGCTATACATACGTCGTTCAATTCATAGGAGTAACATTGTCTTGTAGCAAAAGAGTGTACATGCATTTTTTAAAAAAAATTTTTGTTTAGTTCTGGTTAGATTATTTGAAATCATCTACAGATACACACAAAATTAGGACACCACAATATATCAAAAAAAAATTTACTAACCTGATTAATACTAGAACAGTCACCACTATCAAAATAATCAGGATAATTGCCAAAATCGGTGCTACAACAGCCGTTATTGGAACTGCAGATTCTTCCTGTCTACCTTCATAAAACAATGTCCACTCAGTAAGCATATTTTGAACTAATTTATTGAAGAATAGTTTTGAATATAATATTTTGTTGTGTTGAAAATTTAATTTATAAAGTTTCTTGTGTTTCATAATTTAAGAACGGTAAAAGCATAATTAACTAGCTTTAACACTCATATGTTGCTTTAAATAAGTTACACACCGTGTAATGTTTATATACTTACTATGAACAACACATTCATCAGAGTCTTGAGGATAATAGCTTGTATTACATCCATGAAGACACTTGCCATCTACATGATCACACCAACTGAATGTTCCATTTTTTAAACAGGCATGACTGCATTTATGGCTACAGTTTTGTCCAAACGTTCCAAACTCACAATCTGCAATACAAAAAATATGAAAAAGCTTTTCCAAAAAAAAAAAAAACAATTATTGGCGAGATATTTTGTTAGACAAAAAGGTGAAAAAATATTTTTTCACATGTACACCCTAATCAAGATTATTGTAATTCAGCATAATTACTTGAGTTTGGCGTGTTAGTCATTTTGTGTGTGTGTTGGGGGGGGCACTTCTCAGAAATTAGTGTTAATAATGCCATGGGTGGAATGGATGCTAGTCATTGATGGTTTGTATTACATTCCTATTTGATTGGTAGGCGGTGTATAGTAATACACAATTTTGTAAAGAACAAGGGGGCGAAAAAATTGCTATGGAACTAAGATCTGCTCATTAAATTGAAATAATTAGTTATGACCCTTAACCTAGAACTTAAAAATGGTAATTCATACCAGTTAGAGCGTTGCTAAAATTTCAGAATTCAAAATCATAGAATGTTTAATATCCAGTCTACCTAATTCTAACTGCATGACTCCTTGAGTGTCCACAATGGCTAGCATTAAATTAAGTTTAAAGGAATGGAATTAAACCTAGAGTGGGTCTTGGCGGAATGTTCTTTTATAATGCCATTGGGTAACTGGGCCTTACAAGAAAACGAGGAAGGGGATCTTAACAGGGTTTGATTCCTAACCAAGGCACAGCATGTTCACTACCATATATGGTAATCCCTATAGTAATCAATCAGGATTGGAGTGTTTATAGAATACTGGGATTCAATAAAGAAATACATTGTATATAATTAAATGGAGTCAATACTTCATACAACTCGTTTTACTTTTATCACACTTTGCCTCATAGAAGCCTGGTCTACAACCACGACATGCTCCACTTTTATTGTCACAACCATCAGAGTCGCAGTTAGCCGGACAGGTGTGTGAACAGTTGACACCATAGTGAGATGATTCGCAAGCTGAAAATAAGAAAACGATCAAATAAATTGCAAGGGAATATATATTGTGGAAAATTTTAAAGCTCTTGATTTTCTTGCTTCTATTCATGCCAAACCAAAACCATTGAGATTACATGAGGTAATGAAAAGAAGCTTTGTACATGTGCGGTGTCAGCATCTCTGTCTTTGTAGATCTTAGTGCTGTCTCTTTTACTGTTGAACATCAGGCATATTTCAGAACCCCCTCAAAAATACTTTGGAATTTCAATGATGGCTTTGTGTCAATCCTACCTCTCCAACATATTGCAGATGGACGCAGTGGATTGCTGTTTTTTTTAGCAGAGCTGTTGAAATAGTGTATGGAGCGCCCGCAAAATTTGGGTGAGACCTCAATTAGGCTTATAGATAAGTATATGGATAACAAAACGCTGTTTTGTGACTTCTTATCAGTCTCACTCATACCCTGTTAGCATGCTATACATCCACTGTAAGGAGTGCCCCCAGGGCTCCATTTTGTGGTGAGTGATTTCCATAAAGTATACGCAGTCACTAATTCTACTGCTCAAAATACACGCTCATGAGAGCCAACTATTCATATATGATACGCATCTGTAC
Organism: Radix auricularia; assembly: GCA_002072015.1. NCBI lineage: Eukaryota > Metazoa > Mollusca > Gastropoda > Lymnaeidae > Radix > Radix auricularia. Next base: position 261,038 of record MUZC01000481.1, read on the forward strand.
AAACACATTCAGCCGTTTCAATATTGACCTCACTGTCGAGGCCTTGCAGGAGTTCATAAATAATGAACGACACTTGTGTTAAACCACTTGAGATTCAATGACGTGAAGACCAAAAGGACGCTCTTATCGCAATAATATATCATCATCTTCTTTGTCTCTTCCTATTACTTTTCAGGAAGCTAGATCTTACGCATAGTTTATTCAGTTTTTAATGACTCTTGGCTACACTATTTTTGATATGTCAACAAATAACTTAATCACATCATTTACTTTGCTATTACCAGCATCCATCATAACAATCCACAACTACGTCATAGTTAATGTTACGAAAACATAGCCCGTGCCAATGTTCGTTGGTCCGTGTACAAAGGAAAACAAAACTCGTGAGCAAAATTGCACAGCATTTATTTTTTCAATATTTTACAAAATTTGCTGCGCGGTAATTTTAAACTGCTGCGCGGCGTCGGTCAGATATCTCGTATTTTCCTTTGTTCTGTCTCGTATTCATATTTGCATCTCTTCAGGGTTTTAGAAATTACCAAAATTTCATAATTGGCCTGTTAGGCAAACTTATAGCTCCACTACTTTTCTGGCTCCCTCTATAAGCTGGCATTGACAACAAAATGACTGTACTCTGCCACGACTTCATTTTCGACTCCAGTCCTTCCTATCTTACCTAACTTCTACTAATTCTCTCTTTTATTGAAGACAAAAGTATTAGTTCTGTTCCTAGGGCCGTGCATAATGTACGTTATGCTAATTTGACCACTTTTAGCTCCCCCTCCCCCTGTTAAAAATATGCCTGGCCCACTTTAAGTACGTCACACTTTCGAACAAAAATATGTTTATTTTATTAACAAATAATTAACATTTAATATAAAACACAGTGAAGTGACACATAGCCTCCCTCTTTCATGAGCTGTCAAACTTTTTTCATGTTGCGTATGGCCCCTAAGACACACATTAAAAATTTGATGTAAGATCTTTTCTTTTTTCTTTACAAAACAAAAAATAATTCTCTTAAAAAAACTACCACCGAAAAACATATATATATATAATAATAATAATAATAAATTAATTTTAAAATTAAAAAAAAAAAAAAAAGGTTTTATCTCTTGCACATGTTACAAAGACTTTCAAAACTTTAGCAAATATTTTCAATTATAATTTTTCCGACTGACATTCGGACTTCTCTTTGACTGATAAAATAAGCATTTGTTTTGAATGTTATTTATTGAATGCATTTTAAAAATACATTTTAATTACATGTTTCTTTTTATATTATAGGCTTGGGTCCTGAGATTTATATGCTTTAAAATTATTATTAACATCAATTTCTGTAATATCGTATTGCGACCATTATAGGAGCTCGCCACTGCAAAAAGTCAAATGAGCGACGGACCGGGATACTGCAGTACCTTCTAATTAACAACTTCTACACAGCCATAACAACTTAATTTCAAAATTATAAAAAAATTAGCAAACATCTTCTTACTATAGGAGTTCTTTTTGACATTTTAACCAAATATTTTTAGCTAATTGTTATTGAAATGCTTCTTGTTTTCAGAGGTTTATTGAGGTAACAGCTACCTATAACTATTTATTTTATTCACTCATGAGAAAATTTCCTGGCAAATTGTTTCAGCTGTTACAAATTTATATCAGTTTGAGTTATTCAAATTAAAGCATTTTATACAAAACGTGTATTAACTAATTATTAAACATGTATTTCTTCTTCTTTTGACAAGTTGAAACACAAATTTATTTAAATAAAAAAAAAAAAAAATTATATCCTGGGAAACCCTCTCAATCAAGTCCAGAGATTGTGAGAGATAGAAAAATGGAGAAACAATTTCATTTCTACTGAATATTATGACATTAAAATAAACTATTAAATGTCCAAATTTACTACCATTTGTAATACAATGTAACTTTTCTAGCCTGTTATGCAAAACAAAGATAAATATGATATAACTATATAAGCTTCAATTATTTTTATATGTATTCATCTTTTAAAAATTCCAAAACATGACATTAGGTTCTTACGTTAATACACATTATTCATACTGTTCTGATAAATATAATCCAGTAATCGTATAGAATTTATATATTGGTAAATCCGCAACCTATCAATTATTTATATCGTTTTCTTACAGTATCCATAACTTACTCAAACAGTACCCGCATATCCCACATGCAGTATACACACAACACAGAACCAGCACTGAAATCTATATACATAATTTGCAATGTCCCGTCCGTCCCTTCTGTGACGCTACTAATTTTAGAAAGCAGCGCTCAAATAATAATTATTTTCCAACGTCCGCATAAAATAAGGAAATAAAAAAATATATAACAAAAATTAATAAAACAAATGAAACTTTTAAATTACATTATATTTTTTGTTCTGATGAACATTTGCTCAAAATAAATATATTTCAGCTGAAATATATTTATTATGAAAACTCCCGTCATAATAGAATCCATAAAGTACCAATAAAATATTGTTATTTAATATAAATAATAACAATCTGAGGGGCGTGGATCGAGCCAACGAATATAACACAATAAGATTAATGATGAATGACTAACGCTAAGAAAATCCTCCGCTGACCTGGAAGGGATTCGGGGCACCCACATCATGGTCCAACAAGCCCCTAGTAAGTTTCAATGGAAACCGTAGCACCCCCTGAGACCATCGGTTATGAGACTTTAATATATATATATACTAGCAATTTGCCCGCGCTTTGCTGCGGGAAGATTGAGTATTAGTTATAAGTTAGTGAATGCATAAAAAAACTATATTTTTGCCCCCCAGCGCCCACCAATGAATAATTTAAATATTAGTTCACCTGCTGCCATTTGTAGTCAATGGTGACGCTTGGGGACATCTTTGAGAGACTTTCCTTCACCTTGTCTTTGAACAGCTGCGCTATCCCAGGGTCTTTCATGCAGGAGGTATTGATGCGTGGACTTCCCGTTTTCTTTGTGTGGTACGAGTTTTTCCTCATTATTCGTACTTTGCTGGCGACAAGGGAATGATCCGTGTCACAGTCGGCACTGTGATAGCTGCGAGTGAGTAGGACGCTAGCTAGTTGTGCACGCCTGGTGATAATGAGGTCCAGCTGGTGCCATTGGTGGGATCGAGGGTGTCTCCAAGATACTTGATGTATATCCTTGCACTTGAAGAAAGTGTTGGTCACACACAAGCCTCGTGAGCAGCACAATTCCAGAAGCCTTTGTCCATTTTCATTTAACTTTCCTCTTCCAAATAGTCCAAGGCAGGTGGGCCAGGCTTCGTGGTCGCTCCCCACTCTAGCATTGAAATCTCCTAGGAGATAGATTGCCTCGTCTTTGTGGATGCCGGCTATTGCCTGGTCTAACGCTCCATAGAACTGGTCCTTCTCTTCCGGAGTTGAATAGAGTGTTGGGGCATACACACTAAGAATGTTTGCTGGGCCCGCAGTTGTTCTGAGTCTTAGAGTGAGGATCCTCTCCGTGCCTGATGACGGTGGTTCAATGGATGGTAGAAGAGTGTTTTTAACAGCGAAACCCACACCATGCTGTCTAGGTTCGTCTTTCGGTCTGCCTTGCCAGAAGAAGGTGTAATTGGCCTCTTTGAGTGAACCGTTGTCTGGGAGCCTGGTCTCCTGAAGGCATGCTATGTCAATCTTTAGCCTTTTAAGTTCTCTATCGATTATTCCTGTCTTCCGTGTGTCGTTTATGGACTGCAGATCATCAGTGATGCCGGGACACATAGTCCTCACGTTCCAGCTAGCGATTCGAAGAGCTGGGGTCTTCTTTTTCTTTTTTGTATTTCTTGGTGCAGGGCTTAGTGGCCCACTTGTTGAGTGGTACTCTAATCTCCACGCACCCAGTGGAGAAGGCAGGCCATGACGGGATAGCACCTATTTGACTGGGGGCTGCCCAGTTTGAGGCGGGCGGTAGCTGTCCAGTGAGACATTGGTAGTCTCTCCCACCGTCGGAAGCAGCCCCTGGCGCCTAGCTCTACGTCAATTGAGCTTTGGCTTATAACCGGTAACTGCTGCTTCCCGTGTTTTGTCGACACCTTGCGGCGACGCTGGAGTGTCCTCTCCAGAGGTGATGCAAGCCTGGGCGGGTATTATGGAGAATTAGCTGCTGCCCATACAGCATATCCCCCCTCTCCACGTCAATGGTGTAACCAAGGGAACGACTTGCGTCGATGCAGCTTGGCTGCCATTGGCGTCGCAGGAGCTGCCGGTATGTACATAAGTCTTATGTATAGACCGCCTGTAGGTGCTCCAATTCCTGATTTTCTTTCAGGGTTTACTCCCTTAGCCTTTCCCGCAAGGCAGGTATAGCCGCAAGGCAGCGGAGGATTTGTATTCGGAGTTTCCTTCTCCTAGATGAACTACCAGCCAAGGTTTTAACGAGCATCATCTACCCGTAGGGGTGCCAGAACCGGGGTTTGAACCCGTGACCGATTTTTATTTTTATTTTAGAATTGTTTTTGTACCGCAGCGCACTAACACTTTGACCACCGCGCCCCC
>MUZC01000481.1:320525-384268 GCA_002072015.1 Radix auricularia
CGAGACCCACGAGTTATATACCCGGGGTCTCTGGACATACCTTGCGTGGCCTGAGCAAACGCTCCCCTCGTGACATGAACTCGAGTGAACTCGTTCAGAGTTCACAACATGAGCCCGTGACCAGGCAATATTCCAAATGACAACCGCAGTGGTTCTCATACCCCTGACAACATCAAATAAATTAACATAATAAAAGCTTCATGACGCCAATTCATTTTTTTACGGCGCGCAAAACCACACGCTCTGTTAATCTCAAAACCAAAATCATTAAGATTTTACATTTATACTTTCAATTTAAAAAAAGTAATCGAGAGTTGCGGGCCATAGGGGATTCACACGGACGGAAATGCGCCTTATATAATAGATGTTGCATTTATATTTTACTCTTTTACATTGAATAATTTTACAATTATGTTTGTACTATTTTTATGTAAAGCGTTATGAGTCCTGTTGGTTCCTGGGGTAATTTGCTTTATAAATAATTAAATTATTATCTATATATATAATTCTCTACATGGTCTGACCATGCCGGTCAAGAAGTAGCAAGCTGTCTGACCTTTGACCCCACCGACAAATCAGATTGCAAGAAAAGATAGTAAACATTCCAAATTTCGTTGAATTGAAGTCAATTACTATGTTCTTTCAGAACAACAAAATAACATGTATATCGTTGTATAGCGGAGGTCTAAGCAAAGACAATATGTTTTTAATTTTAAAAAAATGTTTATGCCTGTGCCCGTTCATTTCCCACTATCTTTTCGATCATCATAACAAGATCAAGACGAGTGGGGATAAGCATGACAAATGACATTTGTCAGGTTATTCAAATTAGTTTATGATTTGCAAGCTAGGGTGGTGAGGGTTGGCAAGTGGCTAACCACAGAGCACACGTTTTCAGATCAACAATGCGTCGCAGTTATCCCCGCACCCGAAATTCATTCGAGTTGCTCTGATTACATCGTGCTGTTGTTTGAGTCTTTTACCCCCCCCCCCACACACACACGCTTTCTTTGCACTACCAATGAGCAAATCTGCGGCGTATGCTACGCCGCGGGCATCTAGTTATTATAAATTTCTCAGGGGACTTTACATCCAATACTTTGTGTAATAGAAAACAAATAGTGTTACCAACTTGCACATGAAGATAGTTGAACCATCAACACAAGTGTTATAAGATCTGTTTTGCTGCATGAAACTGAGCCAAGCTTCAGGTGATGGGTCAGAGTCAATACAACTGAGGTGCGTTACATGAAACTCTTCATTATCCTGGTGGAACGGAGAATTTAAGAGTCCTCTTTGCATAAATACTAAATTTATATTCTCATATTATTTGGTAACACAACAAATCTTGAAAAATGTTATTAATATGTGAACAGAATGCGGGTAAGACTGAAATAAGGTTTTTACATTAGAGATTGGATAACATGTTTTGCCGAAATGTTCGCTATATTGTTACGTCCTGTAACGCTCACTCATATCCTGTTTACATGTTATCCTTCTACTATTAAGATGTGCATGAATGTGTCTGTAAGTAGTTAATTTTTCAAAATTCAATCGCAATAACATTTTAGAAAATAAGGTAATTCTTTGAAAATGATACAAAATAAAATTTTAAAAATAAATTAATAGTAAGAGGCATGAAATTACTTGCAAGGATTATAAATAATGAATATAAATGCTGAACATCAATTAAATGATATAATAAAGTAGCAGTTTCATTTTTCTCTCTATTGCTGGTTGAATCACTCACTGAGCTGTCCTTGGATGATGTTTTTACAGACAATTGTTGCTCCTCAAAATTTCTATTCCCGTTACTGGCAATTTTACAGATCCTTAGATGTCCGATTCTAATTGGATTCTCCTGGTCTTTCGGAAGATATTTGCCTATGGTCTGGAAACAGAAACTCATTAGCACGTATTAATAATTTCATGAGTTGAATTAATTGCCAATCCGAGTAATTTAATTATTTATGAATCTGCTTGCACCTTTCAGTTGAGAACTAAATGAATTTATAATTAACAGCCAATAGACTTATTAAAAAGGGCATGCGCTTATAATACTTAAGATTAACGTTGTAACGTGAGAATTTGCCGAAGTATAAATTTTATTAGGATTCTCCTGGATGTAAGGATAATGTGTGAGGCTGGGTATAACGAGGGGCCTGAAGGGAAGATGATGTTTAGCTTGGTTAACAGGGAAAATAAGTTTTCACACGGGACATTTGGTAAACAAAGAAGCATCGCTGCTAAGATATTAGACATTTAGTAAACGGACTTGGATCTAAGAAAAGAGATTAGTCCCAGCGGATTGAAAGTGTTATCAGGTAAAATAAGTGGTTAAGTAAATAAGTCGATTAAAAAATTTTGTTGTTGAAATGTATAGTACAGGGGTTTTTCTTAGGGCCTTGGAAATTAATTATTTCTCGATTTATAGTTATAGATTTTATCAATAAAATTCAATTTAACTTTTGTTTTAAAATTCATAATATTCCTTTTCAATTTATGAATAAAAAATTAATAAACAAAATAATAGCCCAGATCACAGGATTTTTATCGCTGAGGAACATAGTACAACAGTCCATAGAGGTTTAAAAAAAATTAAAAATATTTTTTTTTTGATGTCTTAGACACAGGGGAAATATCTCATTAAAAATGTCAATGCCCTGTTTTTGTTACTACTCTTGAGATGTTTGGCTTCATGAAATTAATCGTTAAAATTTCAAAATGTATCGATTAAATTCAAATTAATCGTTACCAGCTCTTTCTTTTATTTAATCGTTGATGTGGTTTTTGAGAAGATAATGGTATTAATATTTATGAGGTGGTGATTTGTTGCGTTCTACCAACTTTTAATATTCACCTGATCTGTAGATTCCTGGGTCGTCTCAAAAGCAACTATCAGTGAAACATTGTACTGCACGACCATGCACCAAAATTCTCCGACTGTTGTTGGCATGGGTAATTGGGTCAAAATTTGGTGAGATTGTTTTCTTAAACCCTAAACAGAATTTCATATAAAAGTTTAAGAAAGCAATTACAGCACCCTTCAATCTTAGTATTCAAGAATTAATGCTAGAGCTATGGAGGGAGAGTGAAAGTTTTAGAGGAGAAAGAATTAGGAGAGAAGGATATTGTTTTCAAACAGTATAGCCCCAGTTAAATTTTTTTTTTTTTGCTGCCTGCTGTTACTTTTAATTATGTTTTCAAAAGTGAAATTAAATCTTTTTGGATAGTTTTGTAAAAAAGACTTTCTTTATTTCTATACGTGTTGAAAAGGCATTTTAAGAAATTTATAGGCAAAATGAGGAATAACTTTTTATTTTACAATACAAACAAAACGAAACATGTAACATATCACACATTAAATAAAAGTATACGCACACACTTAGCAAAAATAACTTAATTAACTATGCGTTTCAAAACCAGTTTTTTAACTTAATGGGAGAATATTTGAGCCTTTCTAAGTGATAGTTTTTCTTTCAGATTCGAGAACTTGAAATTATTTACTTGAGTAGACTAATAATATCTTGATTTTTATTTCTATAGTATTATAAAATTAAATAAAACAGTGAATAATTTATGTCAATTTCTTTGACGGAGTGAAATTAATAATGCAGTACCATGTTGAAGTTTAATTACACTTAATAACAGGGAGCTAAAACGTGAAAATTTACATAAAAACAGAAATTAGTGACTTGGTTAGCAAAATTAATTGAATTCAAAATATTCTAATGATGTCGATATTAATTTCAAGCCATAGCTGAACAACGAAGAGGACACACGCAAGATACAAATCTATTATAAAAACAGTAGACCATAATCAGAAGGGAGTGGTATGTGTTAGCACTCCTGAAGCTAGAGCTTAGAAAACCAAAGCAATGGAATAATGTGATGCTCTATAATATAAAAATCTATATCCTTTTTGGTAGCACCAGATTCAAAGTTTTGAAATCCGGGCGGAGCTGGATTTTGCCGGATTTATGAAGTAAAATCTTGCCGGAGCCATAGCACGATTTGTAAATGTGGCCGGATGCCGGATTTGTCGAAGCCGGGGCCGAAATCCCCTACACCCTAATATTCTTAACAAATTATCATTCTGCTCCTTGCACAGAAAGCCTTAAAAGACAGCGGAGCTTGAATGACGACTATCTTTTTCTTAACATTTACAAGAAAATCTTCATACAACAGAAAAACTTATTACATGACCACAGACTAAAGTGTGTTTCCTTGCACTTAGTTAACGGCAAATCACATTGAACGGAAAATGGGGGGGGGGGGGGGTGAGATCATGAATACGGTTAATAAAGGGTTTTACCAAGGAAAACATTACTGTAAGTTAATTATTATTTTCCTTGTTTAAAGGTGTTATTACCACTAATTTCTCTTGGGCATCACGTCTCTACTTACTGGTATTATTACAGCATTGATGTAACTTCCCGTGTTCTCTGAGACGTACATTAAACGAACCCTGTGAATTTTGTCTGTGAGAAAAGACGTTTGATGCATAGTTAGAGAATAGCTCTAATGAGATTACGTCCAATGCTACACTAGTAAAGGGTTGTTTTGATTTTTATACATAAGGCGATGTTGCAAATGATTGTTTTAGTGAGGAAGTTACAAAAAGTAAAATAAACTTTAAATTAAACAAAGGATATTCTAAAAATCATGAATCAAAAAGCTTAAAAATTGCCTAAAATATTATAAAAAAGTAAAGTATATCGCATTAGAAAGAAGTGAAGTCGATCAAATAAGAATTAATAAACTTTTTAGAGGTTACGTTTTGGTGTATATTTATAACGGCTCGAGAAAGTAACGTTATAGGATCATTTAAGGATTTGGCCTTATGTTATAGGTCATGTAATGTCTTTTGATGATTACTGATTGTGTGATTTGGAAAATATATGAGATGGGGCTGGTCAGGCGGGGGGGGGGGGTTGTTGGAGGGCGGGTTGACCATGCTGCAATTTACTTATGAAAAATGGAAGATTTGATTCTGATATATTGCATGTATGAAGAATGAGGATGGATAAGTGTGCATATAAAGGAATGGGAGATATCATTTAAAAATACAAATGTATAACTGATAAATGGAATAAAAACTCTCGTGGCTTAACATATTAATTGTTATACCTGGTTTAATAGAAGGGTATCTGTTTTTGGTGTCAGGTTCCAGCACTGCTTTGTTTTGGTAAACATTTCCGTCAGCCACATCTTCGTCATCTGATTCATTGGTAGAAGTATTTCTTTTGTTGATGTCTTCGATCACAGAACATATTGACTAGGGATTAAGAATTAATACTTATTGGATTTTTAAAAATATTTTTTTTTTGTAAACTGACATAGTATTAAATGTGATTTGTTTGAAATTTAATTACACATTCAAATTTAGATTTTTCACGGGCCATAATGAACAGTTTATTCCATGAAATGTTAAAAAGTTTACTTTTTTCGATGTATGTTAGAAATGGAAACTTAAGGTATTTGAAAATTTTTATAAGCGTTTGGACGATTGAAATAAATTGAATATGTAATATTTAGAATTTGTATTTGTTTAATCTTTATCTTTTTTGAATCACCCCTCCCATAGCATGCAAATGATTATTTTATTAGTTAAGTGTATGAGAATGACTATATTTTACAGAAATAATTAAGTTATAAAATTTAAAACATATCTGGATTGAGTTAAAACTAAATTAAGTTAATTAAACCACATTTTTCCCTCAAACAATCTTTTTGATATTTGAGAAAAAACTAAACACAAATATTAATGAAAATGCCCGTCTTTCATCAAAAATTTTGATTTCTTACTTCAAATTCAGTAACCATTTGATTTCTTCCTGTTAAAGATGATGATTCAAGAAATCTTATTCTGCTTGGCAAGTCACTTGCTTTCACTGTTGTTTGGTGACAAACTAAGGCAACTTGTGTGGCTCTATGAAGAAATTCATATTGTTCCTTCGATATAAAAAGAAGTTTTTTTAATTGACAAACTTTGAGAACGTGTCATCAAATTACTGTCGTATAGGATATCTATCTAGTGTTAACTGTGACATAAATATAACTCTTGGTGTATCTTTTTTTAAAAATAGAAACAATTTAAAATATATTTAAAAGTAAAGTTTTGAATATCATACCGGTGTTTGAATCATAAAGATACGGTCTGCTCTGAGTTTTGCCACCGTGTTGAAAAATTCGACTTCTCCCGTTTCTTCTGCCTGCTTGATGACGTTTTGCAATGCTATAAATGTACCAGTCCTTCCGACCCCTGCACTACAAGAGGACGCCCAAATGATTGTTAGTAGTTTACAAGAACAAAGGAAACTTACATGAGACCATATAGGCCCAAGAGCTCAAAGTTATTCAGTGATCACATATCTACTTAAGAAACATCACATGTATAAAGAAAATGATGGGTTGTAAAGTCCGAAGAAACATAGGTTAATAATGAAAATGATTAGTAAAGTCTTTAAACGACGAAAGCAAACTAACAAGCCGAAAAAAATTAACTGTACTAAATGTTCAGACTCCCCCCCCCCCCAAATATATCCAAGAGTCTAAGCTTGATATCCTAACCTGCAGTGCACGAGCGTTGGACCGATTGTAGCACAAGAAGTAACCCTCTGCTCAAAATCAACAAGTGCCCACTGACTAGAGGGAACTCCCTTGTCAGGCCAAGCCGTAAAGTGAAACTGTGTTACATGTCTGGAAGGTTTGCCTCTCTAAAGGTGAAAATAATTTACGGGAATAATTTTTAGACACTAAATAAAAGTTTAATTTACTTTTAAAATTTAAAACAAAATAAATTCGTGACCCTGTGATAAACTATTTTAAGTCTTTTAAAGAAGTGTTCACTTTATATTTTATTGGACTTACATTGCTTTAAAGAAAAAAAAGGGGGACGAATCTCATTAAGCGATGATGATAAAAATAATTACCTTAACAACTTACTTTAATCAGTTCCATTTGTCTAATGGTGTAGTCAGAGTAAGCATCAATTGTCGTAAGTCGAACTCGAATTTCCCCAAACAAAGTTTCATCTTCTTCTGGCCAGTACTTTTCACATTTGGCCTATTGCAATGTACATGACTTCAATTTCAAATACTGATCTAAACGTTTTATTAGCGCATTTTCGAGAAGTCGAATGCGCTATTGCACCCGTTTTGTCCGTCCGTCCGTCCGTCTGTCATCACCCTTGATCTCAGCATCCATAAGTCATGAGGTATATATGTTTTTTGTATGTCCTGACCTGCCATTTGTGCATCAACACTCAGTTACTCGATCCGTTAAAAAACCCCGTTAAAACTACCAAAAAATATTTCGAATCGAGAGGTAACACTAGCGCAGGGAACGGCCGCCATTGCCGGAAGTTATAAACAGTGTAACGCAAGCATTGAAGAGTGGTGCAAAAGCGTGCAAAAGAATTAGTTGTTTTTTTTTAGTTGACGTCATTAGAATATGTGTAAAAGTTTAAAGAGTTTTACGTCATCATTTGTGGTGACTTGTAGTTAGATTAAAGAGAAAATAAAAAATTTTTAAATGTAAAGAAATGACTTTTAAATAAAAAAATGTCATGTATATTCATTACACAAGAAAATTCATAAAAATTTGTCTAAAATCTAAACACAATTACTGATAACTACATAATGCTGATATCTAACATAAGTACTGATACATAATACGAAAATGCGCTAACACGTCCTGAATTCCAATAGGGACCAGGCTTAACATGATTTTTTAAAAACTTAACTTTTGAGCCTTACATTTCCTTAACCAAACTAAACACATATTCTTTGGGCTTGAGATCTACTCTCTTAATGCCTTGGCTATTACTTGGGCAATCTGCTCCATCTGTTGGGCAGTGCCATACAACATTGTCTGAACGTAGGACTCCCCTGCCCCCCTAACCTCCTCGGCTATGTTAAGCACGGAACGTGACGTCAACAAGTGTGTGATTGTCACAGAGGTTTGGCTGCAATGGCAGCAGTTGGGGTCCCTGTTGTGATCAAGCCTGTTAAAATAAGATTTGGTTGGGCAATGCTCGGTTCGCATTTGGGTCACCAAACTTTGTTCCCTTCGTTTTAGACCCCACCACTGGTCTGATCTGCTAGGCCTGGGCATGCTAGCGAACACCCCTCTGGCTGTAGCTCCATCTTCCCACTCCTGGTATTACCTTTCCCTGAAGTGGTCGATTAGCCATGTCTTTGCCCCAAGATATGTGACTGAGATATCTGGTTGGGGTTGGGCTGCTCCAGCTTTTGCCATCGAGTCTGCTATTTCATTACCTTCTACATTCACGTGGCTAGGGATCCATTGAATTGTGACTCTGCCACCAAGTCTCTCGAGTCTGCCCACGTCCTCCAAAATGGCATCGACTAGGTGGGTGCTACGTTTCTCAGATAGCAGGAATTCGAGCGCCGATCTCGAGTCACAAAACAAGATCGTGTCGAGACCTACTAGTCCCGACCCTTGCAGTGTCAGGTACACACTTTTCCTCTTTTGGTGGCCCTCCTAATGGGTATAGGATGAGCGCACCATCTCCTGCAGTTCTTTCTCTCCGGCTGGCAGACCAATCCATGAACACTTTCACTGGGGTTCCCGAGAACCTTTCGATTTTCTCAAGGGCAGCTACTTTCTGTACATATTCAGGGCTGCGCTTCGTTACTGTCGTGTCGGTCATTGACAAATGTATTGTGGGACGTGTCATTTCCGCATAGGGCTGTTTTATACGGACGCTAATTGTTCTTTGTCTATTTCGTGGGGGTTGAACAGTCTTATAAAGCTCGAGTACTTAATGCATGAACGAGGACCGTTTCAACTTCCCACGTCCTACCCAATTATGCTGCATTTGGTAGCAGGGGTCCCTCATGTCCAGCCTGTGATACATTTCTGCAGTAGTAATGATCACCTTGTCACGGCGTATCTCAAGTGGTTCTACATTTGCAATGATCTCCACGGCAGCTGTGAGTGTAGTTCTGTACGCGCCACAAATGAACCTCAGGGCCTGGTTCTGGATTCGGCCCAGTTTTTCCAATGCCGTTTTGCTGGCAAAGGCTTGGACCGGCATACTATAGTCCATCACCGACCTCACACTTCCCAGATATAGAGCTATGAGAGTGCTTGCTCCAGCGCCCCAGTTTGTGCAAGCTAATTTTTTCACCAGGTTGAGCTTGGCGGTTGCCTGGGAGCACAGGTCTTGTACAAAATTGTGCATTTGTACTTTCTGATCAAGTTTGAATCCCAGGTAAACCGGTTGTTTGTCCCATTAGAGCGCTACATCGTTCATTTTAAGCAGAATCTCATGTTTAAGAACGGTCCGGCCATTTGTGAAGAGCGAATAGACCGTCTTCTCGGTGTTAACTTCCATATGCATTTCCTTAACGAATGATTCAATTCTTGCTTGATTTTGCCGTTTCGGATATTGTAATATAAATACATGGTAACTAAAATTAGATGCAAGGCCTTAAAACTTACAATCTCTAATAAAATGTTATTATCCCTCCCCAAACACCCCTCCCCAATGAACTTCTTACCTTTCCTTCTTCAATGACATTTGTTAACATGACTACTTTCTCAATACTTTGCTCCCAAAGCATTCGAACAAAATCATTTACAATGAGCTCATTTGGACCTGTTAGTGAAACAGTGGGAGAATCAAGAAGCGCATTTTGGGGTGATCATTGTTTGGTTGCATATTGTTGGTTTAGCAACTTGTTTCGGTAGCAAATTATTTTTTAAGCTTATTGTTTGGGTTGCACATCGTTTTGGTATCACATATTTTACAATCTAAATGCCTACAAACAATTTCATTCAACATCTTTAGTTTGAATTACATGAACTTTCACTGATTTCCTACAAATGACTTCTTTTTTCCATTATAATAGTATACTCAAGTGATAAGATATTGGAAATAATAACAATCGAAATTTGTAAACTTTTTTTTTGAATTTGTAATTAGTTTCAGGCTTAAATAATTTTTTTTATTATAAACAAGTTTAAATAATTTTTTTTTTTACATGTTGCTCACTAAAGTATATGCCTTAAAATAGTAGTTTTTAATCTATATATAACCTTGCAAAAATGTTTTAAAAATGCAAGAATAGTTTTATTATAAAGTGGTTTAATTATGCAATACCTACCTTGTGAGGCTATATATTTTTCTTTCTTATTATAACTCTAGAGTTAAAGTAAAAAAAAAAATTGATTACTTACAAAGGTAAAATCTAACGATTTCAAAATATTCTAGTTGTTAATGACAAAGTCTGCAAACATTTCGAATGCATTTTCCGCTATATTTACTTCATTTTCCTTCTCTATAAACAAAATTACAACTTTATTTCCCGAATAATGGACTTACGCTTAATTGTTCTTAAACTATTAATATTATACAATGTTGACGCTAATGTGGTCTAAAATAAAGCTGAATATATATGTTAGTAAAAATGTTAGTACTATTTTAATACATCGAGAGGCAGTATTTAAAGAATGGACTTTTTTTTCAAGCGACACCTTAGCTGTGGAATCTTAGCTATGGTGAACAGCGAACAGCTTACCTCAACATACGACGCATTGATGTAAGAGCCTTCGTGCTTGTCTGTGTTTATCTCAAGGTGTACCCTGGAATGGTCATCTGGGAAATTTGAAAAGTCATCTCTTATACAGATTTTTACGATTTCACAGTGATTATAAAGAAACTTTTAAAAAAATATTATCATTATATGGTTTATTTATATTAGAGGTAAAATNCTATATATATATATATATAGTTTGCCAGAAAGTAAAGCAGGCAGAAGGCAATCTATATATATATGTACTTCCCAATGCACTAAGACCCACAATATTGAAGAATACGAAGCACCGCTTCAAAACAACTAATGCAGGAAAATTTCGCCATTTCTTTTCACCTTTTATTTGAACTATCTATTTACATTTTATGGCGTATGCTACGCCACGTCAAGGATTCGGTGTAAGCAGTATCGAAAAATAAACATTAGTATG
This sequence comes from Radix auricularia, assembly GCA_002072015.1. Classification (NCBI taxonomy): domain Eukaryota; kingdom Metazoa; phylum Mollusca; class Gastropoda; family Lymnaeidae; genus Radix; species Radix auricularia. The sequence continues at coordinate 331,521 of MUZC01000481.1, forward strand.
TGGCCGTGTGCCCGTGCCCCAAATGCTCCCCCCTCACCACGCACCCTAACAAAGGGCCCTCTGTTAAATTAGGCAGAGATTTATGGGACTCGGTCGCCAGCACAATGTTGTGTATATGGCGCCTTTTTTTCTGGGGTAGGTGAAAATTATCGGTCCTCGAAGCAATGACCGGAAATAGTTTCCGTCGCCAGCACAATGTTGTTTATTGTTGGTGCCAGAATCTTCAGTGGAGGTTACCATTATCAGTCCTCGAGCAATGCCCCCCCCCTATCTCATCAGCCCGGCACAATGCTGTATTTGGGTATCGAAACGCATCGCTTGCGGCCTTGCTTTCGGCGTATGGTGACAACTATCAGTGCTCGAACAATACTCCCCCCCCCCTATCGCATCAGCCAAGCACAATGTAGATGCGTGCCGGAAACAATTAACGGTCCTCTAAGATAATGACCCATTATTACTAGGCCGGACTATATAAGGAAGGAGAAAGCTAGGTTGGAGAGAGAATCACCCAGAGAATCACCCAGCGATTCATAACCGGCACCTAGGTAGAATAGGGCATAGGCAGTATTAGTACTGTATATTGTGTAACCTGCTAGCTTAAAGTTAAATTACTTAGACATCAGTTACTTTGTCAACATTAGAAGATAGTCCAATAAATCAACTATTATAGAAACTATAGTTCTGACGACCTGGATTTTTTTTTACCTGTTTGTTAATTGTCAAGTACTTAACAACAAACCAACATTAGCCCACCACTTGGCTACAAGTAGATACTTATAAAACTTAACAAACTTATCAATTTTAAATTGTATTCGCAAACAATCATGTTTTTTATTTTAACAAAGATTCCAAGTTAAAGTTTTAAGTAAATTAAATCTCCCTATCTGCCTTTAAATAGCTTCATGATCTTTAAATTATTAACAATATGTCAATTTTTTTACTATTACGTTCTAGATCTAAATATTCTTCGAGAGCCGAATAACACCAAGAAATGTAACAGTATTCAAGAGGAGTTATGCTGACTGTATGTCAATTATCAATTCAACCCTCATAATTATCAATTTAAGTATACGCACATGTACAAATATTCTTGTATCTATTTTTCTTTCTGTTTTCATCGCTCAGACCTATTTCCATAGTAACGTTTCTTGGATCCGGAATTTTCTGAGGATGAAATTGTAAATATACGATGTTATGAGAAAATAAAGTATTTCAATTAAAACAAATTAAATATCAGAGCATGAATTTTTCCATAAGTGATCACAAATTGCATACGTTGAATTGATCAGCGAAGAACTTTGGATCATGCGCACGCATGAAAGAGTTGAGATTCTTGACTAAGATTGTTGTGTCTTCAAACGTTACGTTTAGGTATGTCTCATTGGCCGATTGTACACCATCAATTATTTGCTCTGTGTTTAGGTGAATAAAAAAATAAATTTTAAGTCAAGTCAAAATTAAAAAATAATAAAAGCATTTTAAATTCAGGAGAATAACCGAATAAGTTAAACTTGTTTTTTTTTTTTTGGAATGTTAATGAAATGTGATATTCTATATTAATAAAGTATAAGAAATATTAACAAAATAATCATGACATAATTAAAACATTTTAGAGAATGACAGGGTGGGGTGAGAAAGGATAGTTCCACTTTCTTTATCAAGTCATTTCACTGTCACCCTTACATTTAAAGATGCGATAGTGATAAGCCATTTTCAGAACTCCTCTTCCCCCCCCTTTTCCAAACCCTCGGTTTAGTATTCTTGTCATTTTTAACACATGCTAAACTCAGCACTTGTTATAACGGTTCACCTGTTTATCCTACCTGTGACCGCTAGTTCTAAAGGAAGATCCTTGGTAACTGTCATTGGTGGCGGCGTGGATACTTCATTAGCATAGACACTAGCTTGACTCGTGTCTCTTTTACTGTGTCTATTACGTCTTCTTGTTGACATATTACACATATATATATATATATATATATGTACTTCCCCATGCACAAAGACCCACAATATTGAAGAATACGANATATATATATAATTGTATTATATATTCAATTATTACTTTAAATAAAACCAATGTAATGTTAAATATAACAAAATATATTAAGCTATTGGAAATAATCAAAATGTGGTCTAAATAAACCTAAACACGAATATTGCAATTCAAAAATACCTTTCTAAACGCAAATGATTGTATCCATATGCCTATCTGACATTTTAACCTTTACGCCCCCCTCCCTACGATGTTTACTTAATACATCTACGAATTTCAACCTCAAATGAATTACTTAATGATATATACGTATCTACTGTGATCAACGATTGCTCTGCCTTTTTCTTGCCTTATGAAGCAAACGGCATTCAAGGAAATATACTAAGCTGCATTAAAGTTGACGATCTTCTCGCCCACTAGAATTGTAAACTTAATTTCAATCTTTCCGACCGTCATTGCGTTAGCTTAATTTGCAAAGCTCTGGATTCAAAAACTATTGTATTTATTTTCATATTACTAAATGACCATTAAGTTTTAAATTCTTACGAGTTAGTTTACCTCCAAATTATGACTCCAGCTATAATTAACATGATAAGAAGAAATGCAACCACCGCTGGTACTACGATAGCTACAAGTGGTATTTCATCACCTGGACTTGTCGACTTGCCTGTGCCTCCTTTAAAAAAATGAGTGCTTAAGAACACATCATCAATATATCAGTGTTTCGTAAGCATAAAAATTTAAGTGCTATGCTTTTCTCAAATACATACAGAGAAAAACTATTGGGAGAAAAGGCGAAAATTTAAATATAAATAATAATGACCAAAATACACACTATCAATAGAATATCGAATTTCAGCACTTTCTAACTCATATAAAACAACTACAATACAATTTGATAACCACTTTATTTTACTACAGTCGCTATTTTGTTGAGGTTAGAGTCTAAATACAAACCAATTTTACAATCATCGAAGCCAGCTATGCATCCATGAGTACAAATTCCTGTGACGTGATGGCACAATGGCTGAGAAGTGTCATTGACGTCAATACAGTGATCGCTACAATTTTTGGTACAAGCAGGGCCCCAAGATACCAAGTCACACGCTAATCATAAAAAATGTATGAATGTTAACAAGTAATTTATGAAAAGCAATATATTAATGCGGCAAGTATTATATAAAGATAAAGATATACAGATATGATTTTTAAACGATTATTTCTATACTAGAATGTGGTGTATTAAATGCTGAATAAAATCAAATAGCGAAAATATCATTTTTAACTATATTGTTTTTCTGGGCCACTAATTTAAAATAATGTCTCAGTAATAAGGTGCTTTAAAATGATGCAAAAATGGATATGAAGATAAAAGATAAAATAAACCTTATTTTATACATGTTTTGTAACATTTATAATATATATATGTTTTAGTAAAATATTGTTCGCTAAGCCAATTAGTTAACAGTAAATACAAATGTTAACATTGTTGTCACTAATATAAAATTCAATATTCATGAGTTTTTAACAAAAATTCAATAGCAAGTTAGATATGTAAATAGTACTAAATAGTATTTTGAGTAAGCACATGTTTAAATTTTTTCGGGAGCCAAGGAATACAAGTGGCAAATGAGGATTATAACGTAACTTTGTAACAAAAGAGAAGGTAGTGCCAAAAAGGATTATGGCACTAATTTTATAGTTCTTTCTTGGGTGACAAATATCGTCGCTAAACCTATGAGTTAATCGGAAAACAAATTGACATTTTATGAGAACTTTCTAATCGTGCTTAATTCTAAATATGTCATAGAGATTACAAAGAATATATAATTAATATATATAATTAAGGTGAAAAGGGGGGGGGGGAATAAAAGAATACATGAATATATTTTAAACTCTCACAAATGTCAATTGAATTCTTTAAATAAAACTGCCACTTCAAATATAAGAATACCCATTTTCAAGAATGACTGTTTTAATGAAAGCCTCAGCGTGGCCTTAATAACTGTTCAAGTATCATTAAGGTATTCCAACGATAGAAATAGTATCATTAATGTGAATACGTTTTATGCCTAAAACTTACTCTGATTACATGTATCTCCCTGGTAGCCAGGTTTACATTTGTACAAACAAGTTCCATTCTCGGCAGTGCAAGCACCAGACTCACCGCAGTTGGTGCTACAATCCTCACTACACCTGTGGCCAAATGTTCCAATCCTACAATCTTTATAAAAAAATATAAAAAAAGAAATTATTTAGATTAAAAGGGTAACAATTAAAATTAATTTAATAGTAAATAACCAAATTAAGCTAAATAAAGTTCAAAGGAATATAATTTGAGTTTCTTTAAATTATGTAAAGAAGAAAAGTTTGTAAACTATTGGTACAAAAATCAATTTTTTCGTCACTGAATCTTGAAGTTGATTAGAATAAAACACAAATTGTTCATAATTAATAACGACCAAGTTATTATATGGAATAGAAATAAAGACATAAATTAAAAACAAAGCAATAAGTAAAAATTAAAGAGTGAGGATATGAATAGATGTTACTGTCTTGGCAGAAGTTTCCTTTCTTTCCAGTTGGACAGTCAAGGCAATGCCCATTGACATTGTTACACAGTGAGTTGGAGCAGTTCCAACTGCATTTCTTTAAACAATCTTGTCCGTAAAATGACTCATTGCATGCTTTACAAAGAATAGATGAATAAAAAGTCATATTATCTTTATTGAAGTTGTTCTTTGCACAATTATTTATATTTTTTTTTTTAAATTTAAAAAAGGAATTTTGATTTGCAAGCAAAAGTATTTACAATAAATCATTTGTAAGAATGAAATTTCGTTTAAAAATATACATTAAATATATTTGTCTTTCTTCTTTATCTTTTTTTTTTACATAAATATTTGGAGGCTTTGTAAAATGTTAATTACATAATTATATATTTGCTGTATAATATTTCATTTTTTAAATTTTAGTAATTAATTGTTATTAGACATAGGTGGTTAGAGATTAGCTTTGAAAGATTTCTGCTATATTTATTTTCCTTTTTCTCTTCTTGATAATATTTAGAAAGAAGAAATGAGCAGCGTATTTCTCAAAAGTGCTATATAGATATATCATCACAATGCCCTACAATCATTTTGCCTAACCACAGTGTCTTTCCTTCATCGCGTGAGCAAAAGATGTTTCAACACAAAAACAACATTTTTTTTTAATGTATAAAATATAAACGTTGAATGTTAATATCCTTGAAATCTTAACGTTGTTGACATAACATTATTGAATCAAGATTGTTAGACATCAAGCCACAAGAAATTTAAATTCATCTCCCTTAATATAAACCACAGAACACCATAAATGATGCATCATCTTTTGACAGCAATAGCTGAGTCTCTGCCAATTGTGATTGCACTTTTCTAATGAAAATTAATTATTTTTTTCTTACACAAAGTAATCATAACGACGTGTTAGGTTACACACCATTCTCACACCTTGGGCCTTGATAGCCAATTGAACAATTATAGCAGTCTCCAGTCAAAGTGTTGCATTCATTGTTGAGGCAATTCGATGAGCATGGGAAAGAACAATTGTGGCCGTAATAGTTTTTACAAGCTGTGAAATACAGTTATATAACACTAGTTTGTTAGATAATGGTCAAGTTTAATGGCATGATAAACATAGGTTAAAAATGTTAAAGTGTTTGTTTTTGGGGAAACATTTTTAAGAAAAATGTAGCAAATTTTCTTTTTACCAGTGTGACATTTGGGAGGGTCACTGAAACCCAAGCAGCCCTGTAAGCAATCTCCGTTTGTTGAGTTGCAGACATTTTGATTGCACGAGTCGTTGCATGATTGGAGGCAATCTACTCCCCAACGTCCACTAAGACATGCTAATGAATATAATTTTACATTACGTAATGAATTATTTTGATATATTAAACTGAAAGTCATTTTCGAACAGAATGTATCGACCAATAGATTTCTTTGAATAGAATGTCAAAAAATAAATTCAAAACTCATCATTAAAAATTACAAAATTTATTCCAAAAACATATTATGTAATTATCTTACACGGAAGTTATAATTCTATTTTACAGGCGATAAACATATTCTCAAGGCTAGTGAATTATAGGGTATATTGCGTTACTTTTTGAAGCCTAAATATTGCGATTTTTTAAAAAGCAGCTCGAATTACATTACCGCTCTTGCAGTTTTCTCCGTAGAAACCAGCCGCACAACCAGACTGACAACCGCCAGTAGCCACATAACACGTCTCTGTTTTATTCTGACAGTTACAGGTGTTCTCACACTCTCGACCGTATGTACCCGAGTCACACACAGAGTCTGTAGAGTAGAGGAAAAACATTTTTATAGAAAGGGAAAAAATTCCAGCGCGCTATCTATGTTACAGACAAAATGTTATATACAACATATTTAATTAAGAGGCAATGTATAGAATTAAAATAAGTTATTGTTAAATTAAACTATTTTGGTAACTGTGGACACAAAAAAATTGCTTAGAATATTAAGTAAATGTGGGATTTGATTAGGCCATTAATAGACATTCTAATAATTAAACAATGAATTCGGTCCTTTATCAGTAACTCTCAAGCAAATATACCTATCTCTGACTGTCATGAAAACTATTAACATAGTAACGATGCTACGTTGGACGTTATTAAATAAAGTAAACTTCTAAATTTGATGTCAAATAGATAAGGACATCAATTTAACACTTAAAAATAAAATTTATTTATTTAATAAATACGTCATTAAGTCGATTGCATTTTTGATCTTGTAATGACTCTTCATTAAAATATATTTATAATGCAGTAGGTTTATAAAGGGCAAATATAAGCATATTTTTATGAGACATATTTTCAAAGGACACACGTTTTAACTACGAGAAGTTCCATGATTTCTGCTTACCACCAAAAACTTCAACCTCGCATAGCGTCAGATATTGTTTTGAAGGCAAAGAAATTCTCACATACTGTATAATTTGTGCGGATGATGTTATTGTGTACATATCTAAGGCAGAAAGGTTTCGATCGGTAAACTCGAACAGTTGTTGGTTTTGATTTTCTGTAGTGGCATAGCTTATCAATGTGAATCCCATCAGACGATCTGACAAATTAAAATAAAATTTGTTAACTTATTATATCGAATTAAAACATTAAATATAGGCTTTGTAGAAAAATAATAGTTTATTTCCTCTTCTTCTTTAGTACAGTGTATTTGTCGGAATAGTATAGTTTATAAATATATGAAAAACAATTACCATCTCACCTTTAAAATTATTTCTATTTACTATTACGTATCTATTGACTGCTTTCTTTAGATTCAGTGTAAGACTCCACCATGGGTAATGGTCCTCGTCTGTGTGAGTACATCCTTTTGACTCCATGTCGTTACTGTCGTCTCCATCAACTGCATAGCTTGCAACGAAAGATTCAAACATTGAAGACTGCTCTGCTTTCTGTTTTATGGCCACATTTCGACCTGTATATGGTATGAAAATCCATATAAAAATGATTATTTTTAAAATTATGGAACTCTTGATTGCAAAAGAGTATCACAAATTTTTTTTATTTTCCAGATCATTTTGTAATTTTTTTTTTAGTTTTTCGAAATCGTAAATAATGAAAATAGGATAAAACTCCTTACCCCCACTTATATACAACGAGCATAAGGATTTGTGTCGCTGCCAGTTCACTGCTATTATTTGAACCATATCTTCAATGTCACAAAAAATGTCTCTAGTCCGATCATTCACACGAAAATGTTGTGGTTTGCTACAGTTGACCCATTGCTGATTAGAGGTTTTGAAAGTGATGCTGACTACATCGCCAGTCCAATCTAGTGCTATTTTAAGTTATCAAGAAAAATGAAATTATTGTTTATTGAAAATTACTTAAAAATTAAGGAACAAGCAAAATAAATGAACAGCTGAGTAAATACTATTTCACTGGCTCAAAAAGATATTGAAATGTGTTTCAAAATAAAATCTAAATATTTAGTAAAAAGATACATTTGTGTAAAAAATTCAAAATATCGAATCCAACAAAATAAAAGCCAGAACATGTCTTTTTTACCTTCATCTTGTTTAAACACCAACCGTGCCCAGGTAAATGTGTGAGGTCCATTAAGATCAACTTCAAAAGATTTCGTATTCTCTTCACACGATTCATTATTTTCGTCAGTGATTGCATTATTCCTACGTGAACTAGCCAAATTCACTGAAAAATATTCAATATCCGATGTCTAAATAAAAATGCTTGAATTAGTATTTAAAAAAATATTTTATTGTCGTTATTTGCCTCTAATTAGCCCAAACTTTGTATAGGACTTGCATTAAATTTTCCAATGTATTTTCTAGGCTGTGTTGTTAATAATTACTTAAACAAAATTTTTTAACAAGTTTATATTACAGCTTCTCAAATGACAGCACCATTGAAATCAATGTTTAAAACTTTTAAAAATAGCAAAATGGTTGGAAAAAACAATCAAATAAAATAAATGAAAATAAAATATAGCGATCCGCGCATTGAAATTTACGGTACGGCTCAATAAAGAATTTCTTTCCTAAAATAGACTTAATCTCGGTAACAAATGTGTAACACACACTTGTTTTCTAAATCCGGTGTAGTCTATCTAGTGAATACTTCACTTTGACGATCGATTCGTCAAATATCTATTTCAAAATAGTCATTAAAATAATCAATAAATTGCTATCTTCTAATAAGTCTAAAAAAATAAACAATGTTGCTATTGTAGATTGGGAAGAACATTTATCTTTTAATCGTTTTTATAAAAAAAAAAGTTTATTAAATATTAGCCATCCGTTTCAATAAAATCATCGCGCACAGACAACTTCTAACAAATGAACTATATGTCATTGTAAGATATCTTGATGCCTCGTCGACTTTACGCCTGTATTTATCGATGAACAGCCAAGAACAAAAATCAAAGTACACACAGGGTGACAGTGGAAACATACCGTTCCAGAGATCACTGAGAACTTCAGTTTTGTTTGCAGCAGTGTTTTCGATGACCACGTGCCACGTCTACGTATCAAGGACACATCCCCGTTCACGTGTCCATTATTTCATGGTTCTTTTCTCCATAAGAATGTCCCGGTTCAGACTAGACATAATGCGCATCAACAAAAAATCTTATAACCGAAAAATTCAAATTTAATAATAACGTACCATACTGACAAGCTGGACCAAACCATCCACTGGCACACTTAGAGCATTGACCGTCCTCAGGACAAGTGTTGTCAGCACAGTGGCACACGTACTTGTCGTCAAAGTAACTCACGCCATTGACTGGGAATAAGTATAAAACAGTGATTTATTTTGAATAAAACAAAAATATCAATAAAAAAAGAGGTAACAATAAATAAACCAATATAATGTTTTTAATTTAGTACCGTAATTTAACAACTTTAATTAGAGGATTCATTTTTATTGTTCATTGATTTTCTTCTCTATACCTGATATCAGAATGCCTAACATGAAGAAAAGCTGTCCGTAAGCAAAGCTCCTACCTCTGCCAGACATTTAAAAGATTATTAATGTAACTGACTGCTTAAACACTGATCTGTGGACAAAAATGAAAGCAATTATTATTTTTTTTTTTTAAATTTAGGCCTCTTTTATTTTTTCTTAAAAATTAAAATTTATATGGAATTTAACTTTTTCAGGCTGTTTAGTATGTGCTTTGTGTAATAAACTCAAACATTAAAAGAACAAATATCATTTCGTTTTTTATTAGAGCCGCAACAAACAATGCAGTTTACTGATCGTCACTTTATTCCGGAAATAACAAGAGGTCAAGTATTCCATGTGCAAAGACTTACTTGGTTTTAATGACCTAAACATTTTATTTTGTTCTCAATAATTTACTATTATATTTTTGGGTGGGCAGGGATCGCGTAATTTTTCTTCTTAGGATTGAAAATGAATATTTGGAATTCTTCAACAAAGCTTTTTTTTTTAATAAAAAAAAAACCCTTAACAAATCTACGTTGGTTTAAAGAGATAATAAATAGATTAAAACTTAAATTAAAAAACTCCGTAAAAAACCAAGTTTTTCAATATAAATACTTGATTAACGAGACATAACTATAAGGATGCTCATTATAACACGCAGGGCAAAACAATCCGAAAATACAAAATTCTAGTATGTCTTGTAAAACGTGTTAAATAAAATGCGCACCGATCGTGAATATATTTTTAAAAATCAATGTCAATGTAATGCGCACCATATTGCGCGACATGAAAGGTTGTTGATCATATTACATACCACAACACTATCTCAAAAAATTAGCATGATATAAAAAGATAAATAAAATAATTTTAAAAATTCAATAATTCAATTACTGTCCATTCCATCTATTTAAAATGTTGAAAAAATCATTTTTTTTCTTTGGCATGAGTCTCCCTGCAAAATTTCAGCTCTTTGGCTTACGAGAAAGTGTGTTCAAAATCGATCCAAAGTTGTTTGTTTTTTTTTGGCATGATCGCACGGTCGCTCGATCGCCCAGCTCAGAAAACACAAGTTAATATAAAGGACTGTTTAAAAGAGCATTATATTGTATGAACGCCCAGAAAAGACGATTCATCACATTTGCATTTAAATAAAACATAAGCTAAATCAGAAAAAAAATATTGACAATCCGGATAGGATCGAGTATTGTGTGATCAATCCTCAAAAGATTTCCGAGACAATATAAAAAAAACTTGCAATTGGCCACAGTGCCGTAAATATGTTTTAGAACACTACGGGCTAACTTTGTATCTGTACATTTAGCCCCTACCAATACTGAACAGCAAAGGAATTTTATTACAAGCATTCTACTTTCGATTTTGCACTTAAGTAATACAATTTAATTTTGTTATTAGCATAAGTTATGATAAGCACACACCATAAAATGTTTAAATTACAATAGCATTGCTGAGCTGAAATATAATAATTGTAGTTAAACAAATTGTTCTATATGTATTCCATCCTACCTTAAAAATCTTTTTAAAAAACAAGAGCAACAACATTCCGTTATGGCTCAGATGTGTGTTAGATAATGTATGCCCAAGAATAAAAAATCTTTTACCTCCTTGTACCTGAATGGCTGAAGATCGTTATCTCACTTTCAACTAAAAATAAATCAGTTTATCAAAGTTTACTCTGTTCAGCACTTCTATCTTGTTGAACTAGTTACTCAAGAACATGTTTAGGCATTTAGAGATATACCTCACATTTGAATATAACTATACAGCCTATCTAAATCCTATAACATAAAAATATGTCGTTTTTTCACACGACTACACGATATTATTGTTATGGACCAGAGGATGATACATAACTTGACCTGCATCAAATTTTGTTTAAAATGAAATTTTATTTAAAAAAAAAAGATTTATGAATTCCACTTTTGTTCGTGAATATATTTCTCAGCAATATGTTCTTCTCAGGTAAACGTTTTCCCAACTGTGTGACTATGATTTATTTAGTTTAGTAAGGATCTGTAGAGAAATTTTAGTGTAATTTACTTTACTAAAATTTAAATTAAATGCAATATACTAAACCTTAAATTATTCGCAGCGACCAGTCAGAAGAAGATTTCTAGAGCTAAAGTTGTTGTTTTTTTTATCAGAACTCCACATATTCACCACAAATTTTGGATTTTTTATGCAATTGACTGATCATACGATGTTGGAGGAAGAAAATTAAAGTAATCAAAGCGGATGAAAGGGTGAATTGTGTTGAGTCACTGAGGTCTTCAACAAAAATAATATATGACTGGTGGCGTGCTATTTTAGACGCTAAATAATGAGAAAAAAATGTTGAAACCGTTATTTATTACAAGACATGCGTAATAATAAAAAAAGGCAAGAGGAATTAGGAGAGCTTAGGTAATGACTGGGTGCAATTGAATATTTGGGACAATAAAACGGATTCATCAAGCTTCCACTTTGTGTGCGAATACAAACGCCAGTGAAATTGGATTCCATGGTTATATGCTTACCTATTGGATTAGTTTACCTTCATTTATACGAAAAAAATTAGTTTACTTATATGTACACACAATGGGTTAGTTTACCCCTATTTATACCTAATGGATTACATTGAAAATCTTCATCTGTTGTCTGTTGGACAATATCTCTTTATAAATCCACATCAAGCCACAGATACATTCAAATAAATGAAGTATACACTCAGGTTTTTAAACTTTAGTGAAATATTTGGTAACTCGTTTGCTAGCAGTGTCCATGAATCCTGGGACAAAAATTCTTGATTAATATTAAATGGTTTAGTAGCGAACAAAAGCTCGGACAAAGGCTCGTGTCAATCACTCTAAAAATGTAACTTTAATCCTTTTACCATCCTCTTGCTGACTCTCGATCGTCTCTTCCATTCTCTTGGGTTCTAAAATTATGTTTGCATTAACCAAAGAATGGCTTTGAAAAAAGTTTTCAGCGGTTTACTTGTAATTTCAAACTATACATTACTTCAAGAGGCCAACATGTTTGCTTGTGGAAGATGGAAAATTTAAACAAAATTCACATACAAACCAATGTAACATGTATGTATAATCATATATCATCCCAGGGCCATGCGAAAGATGTTTCTCAATCTGCCTTACTTTTTGGAGTCAATTGTTGGAGCGGTAATAATAGTTATCACGTCAAGTTGAGTTTTATCTAAGTCTTAACAATAGCCGCGGATGAACTCCTAAAGCTAATATATATATATGAGTATTAGTCTTTCATCCAGCACACAAGCGCCGGTTGGTCTAGTTTAACTCCACATTCTTAGTTAAGACCACTGTTTCTATATACATTTCGTCTTTAAATACACGGTATATGCTATAATAACCAACTCAAGCTAATTACAGCGGTATTCGCCTTTTTAAAAAAATCTGTGTGGTTGATCTAGTTTAAAATTTCTAGATCTATTTTTTAAATCACTGTTAAGAAAAAGGAACTTATTACATATAGTAATTTCGCCAAGATCTCATAGTGCCTTACTTTGATAACAGGGCCGGACTAACAACACCTCTTCTTTCCGTGCAAATGCGCGGAGTAAAAAAAATCCAGGGGCGAAATATTCATTGTATAGAAATGCGTAGGAGCGATAAGAAAAATCAATTTCAAAACGAGTCCTAAAATGAGACTATACTTTATTTTGAATAGTACAGCTTATAAACTATCCTTTAAAATAATAAAAGATTCATAACTTTTATATTATAAGACAACTATTTGATTTAAACCCCAGTCGCAGTAAGTTTCGTGTCTAGGGGTTATATCGTTCTTTCTATGGCAACAGTGGGATAACTTTAATATTTTGCGCCAAGGGAAAAATTGTTTACAAATTATAAAATTTGCGCCCCCGACCACTTAAGCGTTTAAACTTCATTATTGAGCCTCTCTACCTTGGAACCTGGGGACATGGACATCGATCTCGTCGGAGAAAACGTCAAATTGATGGAAATCAAGTAGATCTTACTATGAATGGCTCTGAAACATACTATTGGAGTTCTTTGCCACCTTGTTGGCTACGCAACCAAGTTATTGAACAAAGGAGTTATCAGCTGCAAAATCATACGTTATTTTTTAATACATAAATATGAACTTAAAATATGTTAGTTCTGTGATTTTGGCAAATTGCAAAGATTTTAAAAGCCTTTTAAAATATAGAGAATAAGTGGATATACAATTTCTAATTAAATATATGTGATGTATTCTCTATTGAAAAAAAATATAGAAACTTTGGCAGTTATTAAATTCATAAAAAAAAAAAAAAAACAATTATGCTCCAAACTTGAGCGCTGCTATAAAAAATTTTAGTAACTCCGATCCGGCGAAATTAATTTTTCCAAACTAAAAATAATCAAGAATAACTTCGGAAAGAACATCAATAACATGATCGTCAAACCTCGCTATATTATCAGTTGAGTCTGAACTCAGTGACAGTTTACATACTTCTGAATTGATTAAAGAAGTTTTTTTGTTGGACTAAAATTTCCTTTATATTTGTAACGCTATAAACTCATGTTAACTTTTTAAAAAAATATTTTTTTAGTAAAATCTAATTTGACTTATTTGTTAATTACTGAATTACAGTTTAAGTTAAGGTTTTGGATGTTAACTAAACATATAAAAATGCCATATAAATTTTTTTAGAAAACTTAACATTGTAATTACAAGGGATTTACAGGATTCAATTTTTTAAAATCTAACCGTAGCCGGATTTGGGAAAGATTTATGAAGTGATATTTGGTCGGAACTGGATTTGTAAAAATTGCCATAGACCGGATTAGCCGGAGCCGGGATCATTATATTTGTATATTTTTTGTGGCTCTACCACCCAGCCGGATTTGGCCAGATTTATAAAGTGAACTTTTGCAGGTGTTGGAGCCGAATTGGTAAAAATGCCCAGATTGCGGATTTGTTGTTGCAGGAACCAAAATCTGGTACATCTCTAGTAATTACATAGGGGCGCGATTCTTCATTTTTGGACAGAGTGTTTCAAAGGCTAAGTCCGGCCTTGTTGGTAATGAAGTTAAATGACAAATAAACACAATATTACCAATGACAATAAAAAACATACAATTTGTTATGCATGTATTTGTATTTGTATAAGATATTTCTTTAATGTTGATAGAGTTTTTTTTCTGTTTTGTTAAGCCAATGAAATGAGTAATTATAAAATCACATAAGTTGAAGTATTCTTATGAGCTATAAATACACAGTCAGTGGCGTCGCTAGGGGGGTGTGGTGGGGGGGCCGCCCCGGGTGACACCAGACCATAAAATTCTATATATTCCCGTTATTTGGCACTGGAAAACTCGGAGGAGTTCTATAGGTAAATCATAAAGGGGTGACACCATGAGCTACCACCCCGGCTGACACCAACCCTAGTGACGCCTCTGATTATACACACATGAAGAGTTCAAATTATTGTCAAGATTGTGATACAAAAAAATAAGAATAACAGCATATATCCTCAATTCAGATTGCTTGAAATCAGTTACGGACGATAAAAGATTTAAAATGTGCTCATTTATCTAATGGCTGTTCAACCGCACTGGACAAATTCATTGTACTCTCTAGACTCGGCCTAACAAAGCGCCATAATCCTGTCTAATGGACACGGCTGTGACATAAAAACGTGGTACCCCGTCTCAGTTCGTGAAGTTCTCAGTATTTTTTTTTAAAGTACCATGTGTTGTGGGGGGGGGGGTGAGGAGAGAAAGTGCTACTGACGGGTAAAATAAGAACTAATGTTAAAATACTTTCAAATATAAAGCTAATGTTTTTTTATGTATCTCATCCAAATGTTTAAATCATTAAACAAGAATAAATGCTTGTAGATTTACTTGGTTGGGGTAAAAAATATTACATAGTTGATGCTCTGTACACGAACAAAAACTAAATTAATCAATAATGACATTAGTGTTAATTTTCAGCATATTTACTGAATGAACTACCTCATGTATTTAGAGAGAAAAATAAATAAATGGCAATAATAAAAACTAGCCCAATGAAGCTATTAATTTTTTTTTTTAAAACTCATAATTTTATCATATGGAAATAGAACAATATTAGCAGATCATAATAACGGGTGAACAACAATCTTTTAATCATTTACCTCTAATTTTTAAAAAATCGATTTTAAAGCAATTCCATGTGTTGCCTCGACATTTAATATAGTCCAAAATATTCTTCTTACATTAAATGTAATGTTATTTTATTACAATACCATTAAAATTAAATTCTCTTGGAATACTTTTTATTGTGACAAAAATTAATTAACGCCATAATTTTTTTAAAAATGTTTCTTTAAATGGCGTTGGCTACATTTTTCACATTTATATCCAGGAGCACATCCAGACTGACATCTTCCAGAAGACACTAAACACGCCTCACTTGGGTTGGCACAGTTACATTTCCTGTCACATTCAGGACCAAACCAACCAGTTGGGCAGACCACGTCTGCAGAGGGTGAGAGTAAAAATTAAAGAAATAAACTCAACATGTAGGTTTGAAACGTTTATTTTAGATGTTTTCAACTACCAACAAAGATTCGCAAATAATCATTGCTGTTGAACTACGTATGCCGTTTAGTTTATAAGTTGAGTTGAAGCCTTACAATACTTTCTAAAATTTTCTAAATAAAGTTTAAAGGATTGATGTTTTAATGAGTTTGAAATGTTACCTATAAGAATAGTTTATTTCAACAATATCTCTGATATATTGTCCTAAAAAAATTAATAATTAAATTACCAACTGCTTCAATGTTTAATTGTGTAATTTATATGTTCAAAAGTAAACTTTAAAAAATTAATTAACATCAAAAAAATATTTATTGTTGATTAATGACTTGAGATGGAAATGCAGACCATTTCTATGAAAAAATTATGTTATTATTTTGTGATTTTCATTTAGACTTTATTTAAAAATACATGTGGCAAATAGCAGGGAAGTGTCTACTAACCAAATAAAGCTCAATGATAAAAAAAACAAACAAACAACAACATTAACATCAAAAAACGCGTTAATTTAACGGCATTATAAACCAACAATTTATATGTCTTTACTTTTTTTGTGTAATATTATAATGTCACCAAGACCAAAGCCTTTCTTATTTAGTATTAGTATGCACATGAAGTATATAAAATTTAGTCGTGGCATAAGTTCCTTATAAAATTGTTATACTGTAGCTGGTTTGGACAAGTAAAATTGTTGATGGTCTTTGAATAACTGATAGGCTGAAAAAACATTAACACAGCTTACCCCCAAAATCTTCAACTTCACATGTCAGTGTCAGTAGATCTGCAGAAGTAGGTTCAATTTGTAAATACAAAATCAAGTCTCGCATATTTGCACTTTTAATAATGGTAATGGCGTTACCATCGTATGTTACAGATTTTTGGAATACTGTAACATTTTCACTATCCATAGTATATAGTGTGCAACCTCATCGAGCACTTGATGCAAAATCAGAAAATTTTTACATGATTAATATGAAATCCAATGGCTTAATTAAATAATGTTGAATAATTTACATTTCATAAATTATTCTTTTCAATTTCCATTACATGAAGATTTTACTTAATTTAATTTTTAATGCTTCGTACTAGTTGCTTCAAATTATACACAAAGGGAAGAATAAAGTTCTCAATGTTAATGACCCTAGTGCATCACCTATAATGCTTAAAGGAAAAGCGCTCAAAGAGGTGGGCGATTTTATTAATTTTAGTAGTGTGTTAGATAAACAAGGCGGAATAGATGCTGATTTTAAAAAAGGATTGGGAAAGCAAGACCAACTCAATAATGTTTGAGTCTCTGTATCAATAAGCAGAAAGTTACAAATAATGTTATTTTCAACGCTATGGTGAAGCCTGTGTCACTATATGGAGCTGAGACGCGGAGAACAATGGCCGTAAACCTGACCAGAATCCAAACATTTATCAAAAACGTTCTACTTTCTAAGAAGGATTTTTAGAATTCACTAGCCGGACTAAATCAGCAACAGGGAACTGTGGCAGCGGACAATGCAGAAACCAATATAGATAGATATTCTCCAGAAGCGTTGATGGTGTATTGGTCATACACTAAGGAAACCTTCCTTAAACTTAACAAGGCAAGTCCTGAAATGGAACCCCCACTGAAATTGAAAAATAGGCCATCCAAGAAACACCGCCGGGAATTGGAGGCAGACATTAAGAGCATTGGTCATAACTTCATGATCCCTGAGAAGCTGGCTGAGAATAGGCATGCCTGGAGGTCTCTCGTTGACTATGCCGTTGGAGGAACTGGAGATGACAACTATGATCGGTGGATGCACCATATGAACAAGAAGGTTCAACAACTATCGGCTACTGTCACTATTTAAGATATGTAAATGTGTGTTTGAATTCTACGTGAAGACACGTGACGAGTAAGGAGGGTGTGAAAAATCAACCGAATTCCCATTACGGCCATTGTGTATGTACATTGGAAGATATTACATAAACTTGGACATATACCAAACAAGACGTAAACGTATTTTTAATATAAGAAAAAAAAAAGATTAATCCGTTCCTTTGAAAAGCATATTGTTATTATAATAAATATATTTATTGACGTAGTTGTACACAATAATTTAAACATTTCTTAATACTAAAAGATATTAAAAAAAAAAAAACAACTTAAGTGCAATAAATACAAATTTAGCCTTACTTCAACTTGTTGAGAAAGTGCTTTCTAACATGGTGTTGAGATGCACATTTTTTTGTTTTTGATGAAAGTTGGTTTCAAATAAAATTTCAATAACATTATATTCTGTTGTGTATTTTTTCATTCTATTTATTGCCTTTTTTATCAAGTTTATTATGGATGAGGCTCGCAAGGTTTGACTCTAACTTAATTTGTCTACAGAACTTTGCTTTTGCAATCTCTTCAGGATATTTAAAAATGACACATTTTATGGTCAATTTTTTTCTTTAATTGGCACCTCTAATTAATTGTTTTAGAACCAATGTTTTGTGGATTCATTTAAACTGTACCAGTGCTTGCACGAGATTTTGACCATAATGTGGCTACTAAAATACACACATGAGAGGTGGCATATTTCGCAGTGTTTTGATCCATCCGCGTTATGCGTGCGCTTTAAAAAAATATTATTGTGATCTATTTTATTCATTAAATATTATTATTATTATCTTTAAAAGTTTTAGTTTTACACATACAATTTCTGTCATGAAATGTTACGCGTCAAAGCTGAACATACACCATGTGTGAATTATACCAAAGTAGACGTATACCGAGGTGCCACTGTATACGTATAAATATATATATATTATATGTGGAATCCCTCTAGGGTGGTTGGTCGGCGCTCAGAGACACGGTGTCCTTGGAACCAGGACGAGGGGGGGGGGGCAAGTCCAGAAGGCCAGAGGTGCGGAATGTGACGGTCTGGCGTCATCTCGCTTGAATTAGGAAACAAAGTGAGGGCAACCGCCATGGGTCCTATGGTGTAGACGGCAACAGGGCAACTGACCAGAGGTCTAACTCTTTTGGTCTACCTCTGGTGTTTCGACATGGGAGTCCGAGGGACTGGGGCGAAGGTGTGAACTAGGGCCGTAACTGGTAGATGAAGAGACGCCGACAATGAGGAATGGTCATAGCAGCTGACGATGGATTGGGGACAACACCAAAAGATCTGGAGTTGGTTACGCCAAACCGAACAAACCGCCATCTTATCTAGGGGTGGTACAAGATAACTGACAGTTGACATTTGGACAATGGGATTTGGGGGCTGTAACTGACGGGTATCAGAGGAAGGCGCACTGAGGAGAACTAGACACACACATACAGACAGTCGAAGATAGGAATAAGGAAGGATATAGGGACACACACACTGTGATAGAGACGAGAGTTTGTTAGAGTAACCATAAAAAAACTAAAGAAGTTAGGAAATAAACATAATTTTTTTGTACACCAGTCTTGCTGTTGGTGTTTTTGGAAACAAGAAGGAACAAAGAGTGTGTATTGTACAAAAGAAAATAGTGAAAGGAGTAGATAAACTAACCATGAGAACTTATATATAGGTCGGTCCTCCACAATATATATATATATATGTGTGTGTGTGTGTGTTTGTGTGTGTGTGTGTGAGTGCGTGTGTATGCGTGCGTGTGTGTGTCTATTTGTTAAATAATTAATAAAAGGACTAAAGTAATTTTTATACATGCAATCATAAATAACCGTCTGAAAGATTCATAAATTTTTCTGCTTTTTTAGGAATTAGCGTTAAATTTGTGTAACTTTCAAAATACTTATTTTAATATTCTATCAGATTATTCTTTGTAGTACTTACCTCCACTGATAAGAAAGGAGGAGACAGACCTCGGCCTGTTGAATGCTATGTCCAGGTCCAGTTGATCCACAGCACTGGTCAGGTTACAGAGGAAGTAAGTTGTCCTGCCATCTAGAACATATTATTTCATACTGAGACGGCTGAAAGTCGCACCAGTTACGCTGTACCTGAACCGTAGTGTAACTTTAGTGTTGTCACCTGTTGAAAACAGAAAAATAAACTTATAGAAAATATAGTAGAAAAATTGTGTACCTAATTAAAGAAAATTAATCATAAGGCTTTAATAAAAAATGTTAGTTGACATTAGAGAATTACACACCTTAAAATAGGTAATTACAAAAATTGTAAAATACTATTTACAGAGAGTGTAGAAGACAGATCATACATGACATCTGAAGGGTTGTGTCTGGGGGAGGTGATCATGTCATCTCTTTGGTCAATTCCTCTGGTACAATAAAGAAACTTGTCCTTCTAATGTAATAATGTTTAAATTTTTTTATCCTCTTTAAGTAGATACACACTTCAAAATTGATTTCACTTACGTTTTTGTTAATATTTGGTCAATAGATATTACAGAAATAAACATAGGTAGACAGTTATATCACATCAAGGGAAATTACTAACTATTTTGACAATATGCTCCCAACCAACCAAGGGAAGGTATTCAATGCATTGACAATCTGCCAAAAACAAACCATTTGAAAAGACTAACGGTAGTGACAATATGTGCTGAAGTAAAACAAAAGGAGACTATCCACTGCATTCACAATACGTTCCTAACCAACCAAAGGAAAGTACTTAGTGTATTGAAAATCTGCACCAAACCAACCAAGAAAGAATACTCACCGTATTGACAATCTTCCTAAAACGGATGAAGGGAAATTACTCACTGTATAGACAATTTGTCTCGTTACAAGCAAAGGCAGAGTACTCACTGCACTGAGAAACAGCCGAAACAAAACCAAGGGAGAGTATTCACTGTATGGACAACCTGCACCAAACCTTCCGTCATGACATGCTCCTGATGTGTCACAAGCGTTATGTGAGCAGTGACAATGAGAACTGACAATCAGACTAAACATTATTTGTAGATTTTTTTAGTAAAAAAGATAACTTCCAGAAAATATCGGGTAAACATAAGTCGGTATATTTATTTCTCATACATGTATGTCGCTATTTAATTGAAACCGCACGTTATCCACTATATGTAAGAAATATATACTTACAGGTTTTATTCCAAATATAATTAATTTAAATCATTTTTTTTCATTAACTCAGACACTACAGCTCATGTCAGAACCTGTGCTGTTAAATAACATATTACCTTCAGACCAATCCATCGCTTTTCGCCTCTAAGCCCGAAGCACCTGCAGGACAGGTGTATGTCCATTTCCACATCATCACCCCGACGCAGTCTTGGGTGACTAGTGTGTCTAGTTGTAGTCAACATTAGCTGCTCTACACTCTGGCATCCTTTCTACATGTCCTGTCCAACGTATTTCAGTGTTTCATATAAAATCCCCTTCATTTTTACATCTGTATCTTCCGTTGGAACATGTACTAAGATAGACGCCATGTCCAACATTTTTCCTCTACTACTTATGGAGCACAACCTTTCACTCACTGGTTTAAATCCAATAACTGAATTTTCTGCCTCTCTTTTGACTGCAAACCCTTTTCTTAAGGTGTTTGTGTTACTGTCATTGTATAATATTGTACACTCCTTAATCCAAAATTATTAGTCCGTTTTTCTGTTTGTGGTTTTGTTTTCGTAACATTTGCTTTTTACGTGTCATGATTGTCAGTCCTGCGTAAACCGTCTGTGGAGGGTGGGGGCCGACTTTTATGCTTTTGTTTTTGGAGAGACTCTCTACTCTGTGTATCTCTCTACCTAGTACAAGGCAAAAGGCTCTGATTTTGATAATCTGTCGGTATTTTATTTCCCCGGTACCCATCATATCTGGTGGGCTTTTCCTCATCCGCCACCTGGGGAGGCGCTCTATGGAAGTTCAGTATCTCCTCATGAGTCAACTCCTCTCGTTTTCATTTATTCTAAATATCATGTGTGCAACAAACTCCAGCTCATTCAACAGACTGATTGTTCTGGTTTAAAAAACAGTTCAGTTATTATCTCACTATTTCAGCTTATTCAAGTTACGACCCGTCGTTTTATTGATTCACTGCAAGCTGAAACTAGTTACATTTAGGATTATGAACTCACTACAAGGTGAAACAAGTTACATTTAGGATTATGGACTCATTACAAGCTGAAACAAGTTTTATTTAGGATTATGGACTCATTACAAGCTGAAACAAATTACATTTAGGATTATGGACTCATTACAAGCTGAAACAAGTTACATTTAGGATTATGGACTCATTACAAGCTGAAACAAGTTACATTTAGGATTGTGAACTCACTATAAGGTGAAACAAGTTACATTTAGGATTATGGACTCACTACAAGGTGAAACAAGTTTTATTTAGCATTATGGACACACTACAAGCTTAACAAGTTACATTTAGGATTATGGCCTAACTACTAGCTAAAAACAAGCTACATTTAGGATTATGGACTCACTACAAGTTGAAACAAGTTACATTTAGGATTATTGACACACTACAAGCTGAAACAAGTTACATTTAGGATTATGGACTTACTACAAGGTGAAACAATTTACATTTAGGATTATGGACACACTACAAGGTGAAACAAGTTACTTTTAGGATTATGAACTCATTACAAGCTGAAACAAGTTACATTTAGGATTATGGACTCACTACAAGGTAACACAAATTACATTTAGGAGTATGGACTCACTACAAGGTGACACAAGTTACATTTAGGATTATGGACTCACTACAAGCTGAAACAAGTTACATTTAGGATTATGGACTCACTACAAGGTGACACAATTTACATTTAGGATTATGGACTCACTACTAGGTCACACAATTTACATATAGGATTATGGACTCACTACAAGGTGACGCAGGTTACAATTAGGATTATGGAATCACTACAAGGTGACACAAGTTACATATAGGTCTATGGAATCACTACAAGCTGAAACAAGTTACATATAGGATTATGGACACACTGCAATTTGAAACAAGTTACATGTAGGATTATGGACACACTGCAATGTGAAACAAGTTACATTTAGGATTATGAACACACTACAAGGTGAAACAAGTTACATTTAGGAATATGGACACACTGCAATGTGAAACAAGTTACATTTAGGATTATGGACACACTGCAATGTGAAACAAGTTACATTTAGGATTATGGCATAACTGCTAGCTAAAAACAAGTTACATTAAGGATTATGGACACACTTCAAGATGAAACAAGTTACATTTAGGATTATGGACACATTACAAACTGAAACAAATTACATTTAGGATTATGGACACACTACAAGGTGAAACACGTTACATGTAGGATTATGGACACACTACAAGCTGAAACAAGTTACATTTAGGATTATGGACACACTGCAAGGTGACACAAGTTACATTTAGGTATATGGACACACCACAAGATGAAACAAGTTACATTTAGGATTATGGCCTAACTACTAGCTAAAAACAAGTTACATTATGGATTATGGACACACTACAAGTTGAAACAAGTTACATTTAGGATTATGGACACACTACAAGGTGAAACAATTTACATTTACGATTATTGACACACTACAAGGTGAAATATGTTACATTTAGGATTATGGACTCACTACAAGCTGAAACAAGTTACATTTAGGATTATGGCCTAACTACAAGGTGACACAAGTGACATTTAGGATTATGGCCTAACTACTAGCTAAACACAAGTTACATGTAGGATTATGGCCTCATACAAGCTGAAACCAGTTACAAGTAGGATTATGGTCAAACTACAACATGAAACAAGTTATGTGTATGATTATGACCTCACTACAAGCTGAAACATGTTACATGTAGGAAATCAGTTTTTGACCCATGTCAAAGACACTTTCACATTACGTCATTGATGAGGTATTAAATAATTTTACTATAACAAATTAAACAAAGTAAAAAAAAAAATGCTTACCGTTAAAGAAGATGTCATCTCATTGGATTGAAATCAGCGATATCAATTTTTTGAAAACCAGTGAATTAGCGAATCTATGATAATAGAACAGCGAGGGGTTACTGTATTTTATGGTTTACTTCGAAATGTGCTTAGGCGCTTGTTACATTATCGTGCCTTTGTAACTGCACTTACATCCATACACCTGTACTTATACCCGTTCACCTATACCTACACCCGTAGACCTTTAATTACACCCGTACACATGTAGTTACATACGTGTACTGCTCAGATAGTTTAGATAGCTAAATAAAATAAGATCATAACTCATTTAAAATAAGAAAGTAATAATAAGGATTTTTTTTTATTAAAAACAAATTTGAATGTCATTGTTTGAAGTGAGTCTGCACTTTTAATAGAAAATGATTGTCTATGGTTTTTGCTCACATGAAAATATATTGAATCTAATTTACAGAAATCCACATTACCTACCTATAATTCAACCTACTTTCCGATCTTTGAGGATATCAGAATTTTGAGCCACAGATATATACTTTTAATTTGCTGTATGTTGTTCGAGATACACACATTTTTATATTAATGCATACACAATTCCAATGAATACATCGACTAGTTTTGGTATATGTGATCGTCAAGGAAGATTTTGATACAGCTGAATACGTCTACGATAATAATAAATTTCATTTCAATAAGACAATTAACCTTACGCACTGGAAGTAGGCTATTAAAGATTTCACTATAGAAGGTTAATGTTTGGAGTTTATGCTATTGATTGTTTTTGTTTGTTTGTTGTTTTTGTTTTGTTTGTTGTTGTTTTTGTTTTGTTATTGAGCTCTAGCTAAAGACACTAGATTTCATTTATTTAGTGGGCACGGGTAAAATTTAAAAGGAGTGTACTTAAGAGGGAGACAATAGTGAGAGATAGAGATTTGGAGACTACTTTCTCGATTAATCGTGGAAAATTTTAATCGATTTATCTATGTTTATTGGATTAAAATTCTATTAAAATTTAAGAAAAATATGTCTAATTTATTTTTTAAATTTATTAATTGATATTATTTATTTAACTACAGACTTTTCCCGCGTATCATAATTAATTTATTTGCACGTGCAGACTTAAACAAACAAGGTGACAAATGAAAGCTGAAATAACTCTTTAAAACAGCAAAGAAAAAAATATAAAAAAACAGCTCTTTATCGTGAGGTTTTCAGTTTGGTCCATATACGTTTTAAAATTATTCTTTAATTAATCCATTAATCGATTAATATTTACAGATTAATGGAAAAACAATTTTTCAATCAGTACCAGCAATAATAAATATATAAACAACTATAACGGACTAACACCTAGCACACTTTAAAACTGTCTGATGTTTTCCTATAGAGTCACACAGCATGTCGCCACAGTTGCACTTTCACTGACAACTTTAGCCTGACTGTCAGTGATTGATGGCAGCTGAAAAAACAACAATCATTAAACTTTTAAATTCAAGAGCATATAAACTGTTTAATTCTAATATTTAAATTGTAACTTATAAAAATAAAAGAAAATTATAAACAAACAAAAAAGCACTACTATAAATTATCACTGACCTATTGATGTTTCCTTAATCCAAACTTATGGTAAGATCTTATCAGAATCTTTTTCAAGATTTTTAAGATCATTTGGTTTTCTCTGAATTTCATTGTGCTTCCTTATTCTATGAACCTTAGCTTTTTTTTTTTTAATTTAAAAAAAAAAGAAAAATTATTTTTTAGTTGCATACATAAATGTAAAGTTAACTTCTAAAACATTACATTCTCAGTTTAAAGTTATCAAATTCTGATAATTCTTTGATTTTTATCGACATTTTTTCCAATGACAAAAGTGGCTTATCAAAAGATTTTTATTTTACATGCTATCATCCATAGCTATACATCAGTCGTTCCATTCAAAGCAGTAACATTGTTCTGTAAGACTGATTATTGCAAAGGGGTTAATATGAAATACAATTTTTTGTTTGTTAAGTTAATTTCTTGTAAATTTTTTTAACTATCTAGAAAGGAAATTACAGTTATAAGACACATTTCATTTACCTGATCAAAAGTATAATAACCTTCTCAATCAAAAAAACTTGCTATTTTATAAAATATCAAATTGCTGTATACACACTTATCACAATCACAAAGAATGATAATAACTTGTAATCCTGAAAAATCACAATGAAAATAAACGATTTATTACTACTACTCCTTACCTACTAACTTAACTAGCTATCTGTTATATGTTAAATATCACAGCATCGTTACTTAATTTCTTCTTTGTTAATTATTAATCAATAAGACAAAGTTTCTCGTTGTGATAATCATACGGTTAGGTTACAAAAACATTTTCCTTATATTAAAAAAAAATTAAAATGAATTAGTTTTTAAATACACGAATTTTCTACAACAATTTATAAAATAAACTTTGATTTCAGCTGTTTTGAAATCATTAACAATAGAAATAATATCATTATTTACATTAGAGATTTACTGCTTCCGCTAGTTCAAATAAACTAAATGGCGACGCAACGTCTAGTTTGAATATATGCTCATTTCCGTACACTCTCACTAAGTCAAACTGATATAAGTAGTCTTTGTTTTAAGACATAAGAGATTCATTTTAAACAATATAAAAAATTAATTCAGTTGTTACGAAGTCTAACAAAAATTTCTCGAAAACTTAATCCGATAGCAAAATCACTTACCCAAGTTGAAAATGATCGTCTCAGCATAGTCGGATTTCCTCTTTGTTTATATAGTCATTACTGACATCAACCGTGAATTTAAATTAAAGGAGGAAACTTCATTTTATTTCTAGAAATGATGCAAAGCAACGAATAAACATAAACCGAAAACAAGCCGTGTGAGCTAATCACAGCGATCGCAGCTGCTCAGCCCGCATCTTCTTTCGGCGCGTGACGCGAGTTTTGGAGTCCTACCATATATATAATCAGGATAACTGCCACAAATGGTGATACAACAAAAATATTTGGACGTGGGGATCCTTATTAACTACCTTGATAACACAATATCCACTCAGTAAGAATATTTTTAACAAATTTATTTAAGGATAATTTTATTTAATATAATTTTTAGTTTTGAATTTTTTAAAGTTAAATTACTTGCAGTTTATAGTTTTGAGGCTGTTAAAAACATTCAGAAAATATCATTTATATGCTTACAACGAAGAGAACATTCATTAAAGTCTTGAAGATTATAGCTTGTATTACATCCATGAAGACACCTGCCATCTACATGATCACACCAAATGAATGTTCCATTTTGTAAACAAACTTTGCTGCATTTCTGGCCACAATTTTGTCCAAACGTTCCAAACTCACAAACTGCCATTTGAAAAATGTATAAAAAGTTTATTATTTTTATATAACACGATAAATATTGGCCAGACATTTAATATATGTATAAGACAAAAATGTGAAACTTCATCTTTTTAGAATAGACTTCAAACTAAGACCATGTAGATCAGTATGACTCCTTTATTTTAACGTGTTTCATTTAACAATTTGTGCGTGGGGGGCGTGGGAGGTACAATACTCAGAAATTAATTTTGGCAGCGCCTTGTTTGAATGGAGGCATGGTTCCCCTTTGGTTGTAATGCATTCTTATTGGAATAATGGCGGGGGGTGGTATATAAAAAAATACAGAATCTTGTATCGAACAGGGTGGAAGCAATTGCAATACAAATAGGAATTGTATTCATGTAAGATAAATAAATGAGTTTATGACTCCTTCAGTACCCACTGTAGTTCGGATTGAATCAAGCTCGACGGAATGTAATTAAACCTAGACTGGGTCATGGCCAAAGGTCTTTATATATCATTTATAAAGTCATTGAAAAACAGGGTGTTACAGGAAAATGAGTAGGGCGATCTTACAGCGTTTGATATCTAAGCGAGGCACGGGATGTAAAAGCTTAATTTTATTTTACGTAGAAGAAGATCACTAAAAAAGAACCTTCGAAATTGGATTGCCAACTTTTAATAGAATAATGAATTACTAATTTTGCATCTTTTGTTACAAAAGTTTTAATCTTTTAGGAATGAATGGAAAAGAGAGAGGGTGAAATTTTAAAAAAAATTACCCCCACCCTTAATTTGTCCACGTAAAAATCATTTTACTTTTATCACACTTTGCCCCATGGAAGCCTGGTCTACATCCATGACATGCTCCACTTTTACTGTCACAACCACCAGAGTCGCAGTTAGCCGGACAGGTGTGTGAACAGTTGACACCGTAGTGAGATGCATCGCAAACTGAAAATGAGAAAACGATAAAATAAATTTAAAATATTATATTTTAAACCTCTTGATTATCTTGCTTAGTTTCATGCCAAGTCAACAACATTGAGTTTATATAAAGTAATGAAAAGAATTTTTGTACATGTACATGTACATCATCTCTATCCTCGTAGTTCTCACTGCTGCCTCTGTTACAGTTAAACATCAGACGTTTTTCAGATCGCATAAAATTATTTTGGAATTTCAGTTGTGGATTGATTTCAATTCTATACGTCTCTGTCAGGTAACATTGTCTAGGGTTGCTGGTCCGAGGCTCACACACCAACTGGCGCACAGTGAAATGAACACAAGTCCTTTTTCTAATTAGAGCAATTTTTATTATTCTGAGTGTCCATTTTGACCTCTATGTACAAACTGTATTAAGCGCTACCATATCTCCGTGTATCTTAGTTACAACATAAGTCAGCCGTACAGTCCAGCAGACCAACACGCAACCCTAAAGCTCGGGTATTCCTTCTGTTCCCTTGTCAACCGGCGACTTGACTCACTACAGCCGAGACACACCCGAGTTATGCCCCCGTGGGCCTGGACTGACCTTGCATGGACTGATCCACGGCCCCACATGATTCTAGCTCACAAAACATCAACAACCTGAGCTTGTGTCCAGGCAGGCTATAACATTAACAAACAATGATTCTCATAACCCTGACAGTCTCCAACAGATCGCAGGTGGACTCCGTCTATTGCTTTTTTTTCCAGCAGATGTGAATTAGTGTATAGAGTGCTTACAAAATGTAGGTGAGACTGTAATATGTCTTATAGATGGGTGCTGGATAAAACGCAAACAGTGTGAGCCTGAAAACACGTCTCAAAATACTGGTTTGTGTCGTTTAGTCAGGCGACCCCAAACCCTGTTTGCGTTTTTTCAATATATTGACTACAGTACGGAAGTTCACAGGTTTCCATTTTATGTTCAGTCATTTACATGAACTATACGATGCCACTATTTCTACTGCTCAAAAAACACGTTTGTGAGAGCCACCAAATCGTCGCTGATACACAGCTGTAGGTGCACATTAAATAGTCTCCACATTGTCCCCATTATCAAAACCTTGTACAAGTTCATTGATGTATCAAGACTTAAACGACTCTCAAACTAAAACCACACAGGCAATATTCTTACAACACAAAAAAAGGTCTGAAATAGTATCCATAAAATATTCTAAATTAATATAAAACTTATAAGGAATCTATACTGTATAAACGCAATGCTCACACACTAACCATACAGCACTAATAAAATACTCATACATCATAACGTTTTCGTTCGTCACCCACGTGTTATTTATTCATCATCTATGCATTTATCAAAATTCCAACTACAGTTTTGGAATATTACTCTAACATTACCTGTTTGACAACGAGGAGGATCTGAGTAACCATCACATCCTTTGTCACATTCACCATTCCTCTTGTTACACGAGATGTCGAAACAACTATTATTGCACAAACTGAGGCAGTCTGATCCCCATGAGCCTTCTGGACATTCTGTACATAACATTTCAGGTAAAAGTGCATTAGACATCAAATTTTGAAGACAGTGTTACGGGGATTAACACATTTTTACCATATCCAAAAATACGACATAGTTACCGTTTATTCGTCGATTGGCGTCCCTTTTCTTATATGTAAAATTACAAGCATTTATTCCTCAAATAGATTCCCCTTTATTATATGTAAAATTACAAGCATTTCTAGAACTCTAGTTGGCGCAAAAGTCTAAATATATAAAAGATAGCTAACAATTCTACTGTAAGTTTTTTTTAAATAATAGCCTAAGTACGCAGTTTAAGGTATACTTCAATTTTTCATATGTCTTCAGAGTTTTAAAAAAAATCAATAACCAATAGCTCTACCACTTTATGCTATCTTAACTATCGATAATTATTTTCTTTCAATGCAATAAATATGTAGACAAAATCTTCCGTCACAGTGAAGTCTCTTATTCATAATAACTCGGTTTTTTTACAAAATGTATTTATTTTTCAAAAAAAGAGCTTCTTATTTGCCATAAATATGTTTTTTCAGTTTTTATTATTGTTAATACATCTTAAACATTTCAAAAACTTAATCTTTAAAAAAAATGTTTTTACTGATGAGTTCCATTTCAAATTCACCAACAGCATCAATTATTTAGAAAATTTTAATTTTTCATTACAAGAGAATTCGGAAATTCACAACTCCATGCTAAAATATTTTAACGTATCATTACAAGGCAATTAAAATTTTTAAACAATGCTTTCTATAAATAACTTTATGATATCAACTAAACTTCTACGTGATGTTTTCAGATCTCCTCAAATTCAAAAGTAATGAAGAGCCCAAAATCGAACATCCTGTTTTCTCACCAGTTTTACAACCTTCCTCGTAATACCCAGGAGCACAGCCTGACGGACATCCACCGGTAGCCACGAAACAAGATTCAGACTGATCCTTGCAGTTACACGTAGAGTTGCAATCTAAACCATAATGTGTAGAATTGCACACAGAATCTGTGAAGCATTTAAAATACCCATCATATTGTTCGAAACGTTAATTTGTTTTTGCTAAGATGGTAATTAACATAGTGAACAAACAACCAATCCAATTCACACAAATTCAAAGGATAAAAGTAAATGCCGAAGATTTAAATAACATTCACTATCACTATTTATGTAGTAAGATTTGAAAAGTACACACCACTGTTATATGAAAAATAACATTTCAAATCAGACGCGGATTAAAAGACTACATGAAACGGGTAAATCTATTTTTGCGTATTATGTACATGCATTAACACTGGGTTAATACAGGTCACCTATGGCGCCCACTTTTTTCAAGAACCCCAAGTAACTTATCCTCGTTTCATAAATTCGAAATACTAAACTTCATAAAATGTACACAAAATATTTTATAATTATAAATGCTAAGATTCTCTTTTTATATCGTTCCCTTTTCCAAAATTAAAATATGACCTCAAACATTTATGTCATATACTGTTTTACAGCGAGAAACGCCACACTCTTTCTCACTGATATGTATTGTTGTACTTTGTCCCTCAGCGTGTCAGCGTTAGAGAGACAGACAGTGAGTGAGTGATATACTTGGTCTTTTATATTTCTAAAAAAAATTAGGATGGTTGTTTTAAAAATGACAGATGTCTTGCAGAATAGATAAGCATACCAAATAGAACAAGAGTTTTCTAATGTAGAACTGTTGTGTATTAATGAAAAAGGAAAACAAATAGAACATAAGCATTTAAAATCATATTTCTTCTTATCTTATGTTATTAACATTTAAAATCATATATCTTCTTATATACAGACGCTCCTTCTATGCAGAAGATAATTGCGTCCACAGACCATGACAGATGATCTGTTGGCAATTGATGCAGCGGTCACAGGCCACGGCTAACTATTGTTAGGCACCAATTCAAAGCTGGGTGACTTAAGGTCGGGCCACACGCAAATCTTTGCTCGCAATCATTCGTAGCTCCATCAATCAAATGCACTACTTAAATAACGAATGCAGATTTTAAAGAAGTTAACAAAAAACCACGTGACTTGACTTTGCAGCTTTTCATAAATTTAATGGCTGCAACTTTCTTCTAGTCTAGTCAAAGTAATATCAATTATTATAAGCTCTCCTTATTGGGTGTAAAAACAAGATACAACTGGAATAAAACTGGCGTATGGCCCAACCTTCACGGACTTCTTAGGCCCAGGAAATAAATCCTCCACTTCTTCTGGATATAAAATCGTGACCATTGGACCAACAGTCGAGCGCGATGACACTCGACCACCGCGTCCCAAATAGAATTGCAATACTAAACATAAGCTATGGATAAACGCAGGATTCGACAATCTTTTGTATAGGAGTGTTGTAATAGATAAAATTAATGGCAAAAATTAACCGAAAATGACGTAAGTGCTCAAAACTAAATACAATCTTAGACTTTTCAAATGAAATAGTATTATAAAATAGAAAGAAAATAATTTTAAAAAAAAACACATTAAAAACAGGGTTTAGAGAAAGTATAATTTTTTATAACGGTAATTTAAATATCCCGTACAATGGGCATGCATATTTTGAGCTTTAAGAGAATTTTCTATAAACTTAAAATAATACAAATTTTAATACCGAGAATCGACTACGCCATGTGAGACTATTTAGACAAATTAGCATAAAAGGGCTTATAACACTGATAGGAGTATTGAACATTTTGAAAAGACGAAAAGTTGATTATTTCAAAGAATAAAAGCTCTTTAATTTTACGTTAAACTAAATATAATATATTCTTAGTATAACTTTGCAATCAAACTTTTAAAAAATGTATTATTATTTTATTTTAAAGGGAAAGACGCTGAAAACCTTGGGATAACCTAGGATTAATGGCTAAGTTTAAATACTTTGCATGGCATAATCTAAGATGCCTAATGTTTACAATTATATTATTTTTTATTGTTACACATGTCTGTTTAATTGTATGTATGAAAATCAAATTAAGATTTTATACTTTAGACATTTAAAAAAAAGTATTATGTAACTGGTTGAAAGGAAAACATATATTTTTACGCAAGGCAACTTTGTAATGTGGATTTTTGTTTATAATTGTTTCGTACAACTTTAAACTATTGAAAAAAAAACACAATTTGTGGTCAGCAGGTAAGCGTAGGTCATTGCAGAGGCATCACTAGGAGACCGTGGACCGCACCCAGTAACAACGTCACAAGTGACGGCACCAGTATGAGAAATAATGTATCTTCCCGTTTTTTGGCAAAGGCACACTCGAAGGATGTCTATGGGGTAAGTCGTGGAGGGGGTGGGTGTTACCATGAGTTACCCCACTTGATGTCAAAGACCAGTAACATCTCTGGGTCCTTGAGTATAGAACAATTGAATATGGTAAATTTAAGGACTTAGAGAATCATTGACCGATGATATTTTAATAACCAGTTTTTAGAAGGTTGTTATTGTACAAGGATTACATTTTTCATGGAATTTAGATGATGTGAATTTCAGTTCGATAGAAAATTTAGATACAGTAAATAAAATGATAACACGTATTACATATATTAATAAAATTATATTTATATTTATTTGGTGTTTTACCTAATCACAACGCAAAAATTTGCTTTTAAATTTGGATCAAGGCTGCACACTATTGTAATAAAATGATTATTTCGATAGAGCTGCATATTTCATTCCTAATAATGGAAATCTTACCCCCGAATATCTCAACTTCACAAAGCGTCAAAACTAAGCTCTGTTCATACCCAGCGATGATTTTTACGATAAAAACAGGTTCATTGACAAGCTGAACCACAGTATAAATTAACTTGGTTTCAGGATCTCGTGGTGGTGAACAAACTCGTCTGCCGTCCTTACTGAAACACTCCAAGGTGAAATTCCGAAGTCGGTGAGAAACATCAGACACTGCGATAAAATATATATTTGATTTTCAAAAAATAATTTGCAAATCTTTTTTATAACAAACTTAAATTGCTTAATTAACATTTTCCATAGTGACCCCTCTCTAATGGCCATTAACCGGGGCAGGAAAACCCAGCTGTAAGTGAACATTTGAGATATAGCATTTGCCGCCCTAGGAATATATCTATATATGTGTTATATCAAAATATGTACCAGAAGGTTTAGATAAAGTATATTCTTTATAAAATATTATTCTCTCTCTCTCTCTCTCTCTCTCTCTCTCTCTCTCTCTCTCTCTCTCTCTCTCTCTCTCTCTCTCTAAGTCGAACCAGAGTATCTTGATACTTGACTAAAATTATGACAATGACGATGACAGCCGAGTGCAGCTGTAGGAATATTCTAATAAATGAAGATGGTGATGGTTATACTGCGAAGGAATAATGAGGCCTTAAAATCACCCATTAAAACGCCTTATCGCGGCACAGCATCTGCCCGGTTTTAAAAAATCTTTAAGTTTGACCTTTCCACTGAAGGTCACATCTTCCTCTTGGGCTCACTAGAGCAGTGGTCCCCAATCTTTATATCTCCACTGACCGGTAAAATTTTATAATTTTAACGTTGCCCACTAACCTGGGGTGTGGTGTATGGGCGGATATGGATGGGTGTGGGGTATGGGTGAGTGTGGGGTATAAGTGGGTTTGGGGTATGCCTGAGTGGGGGGTATGGGTGGTTTTGAGGTTGGTGGATAGCGGCTGCGTTGATGGATTTTTCCAGGTATTATAGATTGTTTTGTTTTTACAGTTTTTTTTTTAAATAAAGCCCTAAAATAAAATACAAATTCAATAATAATAATAATAATAATAATAAGATAAAATAAATAAATAAATAAATAATATAATAGACCAAGTAACTGGATGTGGAATGCTGAGGAACGATGTACAACAGTCTATAGCAGTTGAAAAATCGTGTAGTGATTAGCGCTGTAAATAAATTTAATATGATGACGTCATTGTTTGGTGTGCATCGGTGAGCAAAATGCAACCCTTATTATTAATTACTTTGCGTACATTTCAGAAAGTTTAATATTTCGTATTTATCAAAAAAGGACAAGTTAGTTGGGCTATTGAAAAAGGTTGGCGCCCCGGCACAATCTAGTCTGTTATATAATGCGCCTTAGCATGCCCGTCAGTCATTGTGTGTGAAGCCGCTACTTTCATAACTCTCTATTACTTTTTAAAAATTGAAAATTTAGACGTAAAGTCATAATAATTTTGGTTTTGAGATTAACAGAGCGTGTAGAAAAATGATGTGGCGTCATGAATCTTTTATTATATGAATTTATTTGATATTACTTTTTATCTCGATAATTCGAGTGTGTTCATATGTGTGTGTGCGTCTGCGTGTGCGTGTGACTGTGTGTTTGTATTAGTTGTGAAATAACAATTTAGTTCATAGATTGCTAAAAGTGAAATTAAACATGAAAAGACGTTACCAGGTAATGGGTTATGTATAGTTAAAATTAGGCACTGAATTATGAAAAATTCCTTTAATTTTATAAACACAAGTTTCTGCCGATGCGATCTTCGTGGGTGCTTAAATAAAAGATAACGGGAAGTCATTGAATGTGACTTAAAAAACTGTTAATGAGAAGATCAATCTCCAATAATTTTTTCAGAGATGGTTTTACTTTATGTTTCATTTTAGAAGAAATGAGCCCTTGCGCATTAGTTGGACGATTACTCGCTTGAATTGCCGCAATGGAAAATAAACAGTGAAAAAAACTTATTGTCGCTATTGAAATTGAATTAGTTATAGTTATAATATGTAATTGGGTAAGATTGGGGCTACTTGGCGCATATTTATTCTTAAAGAAAATGGAACCTTTTTTATCATAAAATCATACCATTATGGGTCGAACTAATTTCCTTTAGTGACTGTTAAATAACTATAGAAATAAAT
The DNA here is from genome assembly GCA_002072015.1 of Radix auricularia. Classification (NCBI taxonomy): domain Eukaryota; kingdom Metazoa; phylum Mollusca; class Gastropoda; family Lymnaeidae; genus Radix; species Radix auricularia. The sequence continues at coordinate 367,170 of MUZC01000481.1, forward strand.
GTGAAGAAATTATTTAATTGCAGACAAAATATCAATTGTACAGTATAATTTAAGCTTTTAATACATCTACGTATATAATCAGATGGAGGCAAATTAACTGCGCATGCTTACAAGTCAAAATTTCAGTATATGAAATTTCTTAATAGAAAATTAAAACCGGAACCGCTTTTGAAGCATTTAACAAGTGATTTGTCTTAAAAACAATTGTAAATATTTTTTAAGAGGAAGATATATTGCCTTAGGTGCTTACTTAATACATATAAGTGTTTTGGATCGATTTCATTATAAACTGGCATTAAGAAATTCGTTTTGAAAGTAAACGCTCAGAAATATTAAATAAGAAAACGGTACGTGTATAACCATTTACACTGTTGTAAGAGTGGGGTTAAATAGCGGAATTGTAATTTTTATAAAGAGGGGCAACTTTGTGAACTATTTGTTGGGTCATGAGATTATAATATTGCCGAGCCCTGAGTGGCACTGTTTCTTAGCCATAATCATATCCTTTTTGCAAAGATTAAGAAAACCAGCAGTGTAAAATTTTAAGCCCAAACCTTGTGATTCAAAGTGTGTTTTTTAAAACATATAGACAATATTCAAAAAATCTCCCCAACCTTACGCATCCCAATCACATAAGTATTAAACAGCTCAATAAAAATAAATCTTAAATGTCTATTTCTATTATCTCTATTTCTATGTCTGCTAATGTTGCGCCTTTAACATGACAACAAGTATTTATCTTCCAAAACCACTCATATTTGTTTGATGTTTCGTCTCATGATTGGTTTCTTTATTGTAAAATAATATCGGAAAAACTATATTGAAAGCTGGTATGATTTTTTTTTATAAATCAGTGAACTTTATGCAGGCAAAAAACAACATAAATCCCTAACAAAATATATAAATAGAAAGAATTACGAACACTTCGACCCTGGACGGTTTGACCCTGCCAGTTCTACCACAGGAAGTTTTGTCCCCAGGACGTTTTAACCCTAGGACGTTTCGACCCAAGGAGGCTCGACCCCGGTCGGTTCGACCACGGACGGTTTGACCTCGGAAGATTCAACCCCGGGCGATTCGATCCCGGACAGTTAGACCACAGGACGTTTCGACCCTAGGATGTACAACCCCGGATTTTTCGACCCCTTTCTATCCACACCGTAGAGATTTATTATTTTTATGTTTTTTGTATATATACTTTTTTAAAATTTAGTTGTTGGGCTAAAAATAATTCAGCATAATATTATTATGCATTAAAAATTAAATTCAGTTTTTAATAGTTATTTGTAACTATTTTTAATTTCCGATGATTTGAAAAAGTACATACACGTATAACTTGTCAACATTTATCGTAAATTCATAATTGTGATAATTGAGCGATTCAAAACCTAAATCCACCCCAAGCTCAATCCGATGTAATCGGGCAATAAAAAGGCAATGTGATAAAATCGTTCTTTCTAAAGGTGCCTACATTCTCGCTGCACACCCACCTCACTTTAATTACCTTTCCAATAACCATCGCCAGCACACGGATCACGGCGTGATGTAGTGGTCACTGAGTCAGACTTTGTAACATGTTTAAAAATACTGACAACTTTATACGTCTTATTAAAATCAGTATTTCTGCAAGTGAAATTGAAGGGCACGCTTTTGTAAGGATTCCAACGCCTGCGAGGTGCATCGTTCAGTTATCGACATTTGAAAAAAAATCATTTATTTTTGTTATCATAGTGAAAATCTTTGAGCTACTTAATTATATAATCTTTAAAACCCAATTTAATTTTGGTCGTTTTTAAGTGTGTTGGGATAGGAGTTGAAATTCTGTTTTTAATTTCTAATTCATAATATACCAAATATTAATTTAAAATAATAAAAGTAATAAAAGAACGCATTATAATTGAAACAAATCTCAGTTTACAAACGAAAGGGTCGAAACGACCGGGATCGAAACGACCTGGGGACGAAACGTCCTGTGGTCGAACTGCCAGGGTCGACACGTCCGGGGTCGAATCGTCCGGGGTTGAAGTTTCCAACCATCACTTGCAGACAGATTACGTGCATATGGGATGGAAACAGCTCAGAGAAAAGCATAATTTCAGTTAATACATATACTACCAGTCTGGCAAACATCGCAATGAACCAACAAAATCTAGAGTAGGTACATACATTAAACATTTAGGAGCCATTATATCTCGAGATGGTACCTGCGAAGTTAACATTCGAGGTAGATTTGGGTCGGCAATGGCAGCAATGACGAAGTTAACCAAAACATGGAACAGCTAATTCATTATCCTGTCAAAAAATGTCAGACTTAACAAAACTTTCATAAAAACAATTGCCTTTTATCGATGTGAGACGGGGCCACTAATGGCAACTACAGAAAGCTAGTTGCAGGAATTTGAAAACGAAAAGTATGTGCAAAATTCTACAGATCTCATGTCTAGAAAACAAAATCAATGAATTTGTCTGGGAAAAAATAAACTCTATTTCGAGTAGGGCTGTCAATATCGTTGAAAAAGATTTCTAACGGGTACCCGGTTTACCCTTTCGAAACGTTGAATTATTTTTTCCTGTCATGACAGTTATACAATGTAAACTAGTTAGCATCCATGCACCTAATTTCACATAGTAGCCAACGGGAGGTTTAAACTAACATACTACAGTATACCCTCAACTATTTGCGGTTATTTTTTCGCAAGCCCTTATCATCGTTGGTTAGCCTCATAGCCTTATCGATTCGAACGTACTGTATTATTACCAACAACTTTGACTAGCCTCAATCCGTCCGCGAGTTTCGAAGCAAAATAAGTGCCGAAAATAAGGATGGATTTCACATAGATGAAAGAGGCTGTGTTTTTTGTCGTTAATAATTTTCGGCAGAAAAGTTTTGTTTTCCTTATAGATTTACGCAAAAAACAAAAATCCTTTTTGTTATTGTGTTTTTTATTTTATGTTCAGAGACAAAATATGTGTCTAAATGAATTATAGTTTGCCTGGACAGTATTTTATTTCATGTTGATAGATATTTCTCCTTCGAAGTACTTCACACTAAATATTTCAACAACAAAAATGTTCTATTCGTAAATTTCTTTCGCAAGCAGCAATTTAAAAAAATAGCCGCATTGGAGACAAAATTTGGCCTCCGTTTGATATAAAAATTGAAGAGACATTTTCAGGACCCCTGAGCGGAAATTTACTACACGGCTAATTGCATGGCAACTGGTACCTGGTTTTCCGGCTACCTGTTTAAAGACCTAATTCGGGGTCCTCAAGAAACAATTATAAAAACAATTAAGATAACGTTAGATGGCATGGTTCAATGCGACATGATATTCTGACAAAAATTATCATTGAAGTCACTTTAGAAGGGCGCCGGCGAAGAGGTCCACAGAAGAAAAAAAAACTCGTTTGAGAATATAAAGGAATGGACATGGATGGAACTGAGTGAATTATTGGCCGCCGCAAAGTAGTCAACTGTGGAGATCGTTGTCTGTTGATATGTCAATGCGCTCCCCAAATGACTGCAATGGCCACGAGACTGATGATGAAGATAATGAAACTAGACGCTTAAAACATTATCAAAATCTGGATTTTCTGAAATGCATTTTATCCTATTATTTATATTTCTGAAATTACGTCCTACAAATTCATCCATATTGTTGTATGGAATTTTAACCTCCAAGCAATTTGTCAACGTTACGAAAGACAAGTTGCTTTTTCACGTAGACCTGACTTACATTCTCCATTAATATCCGCTCTGTTGTAAAGAAGAAATCGGTTGATAGAAACCAAAGTCCTAAAATCAACCTCCCAAGATGGAGCTAGGTCACCTTCTTGAGTGTGTGTACAACTTCCAGATTCAAAATAACTTATTGTGTTACCATCAACAGCTACATCAGCCAGACAAAAAGCAGCATAAAAATTACTTGACTGCCCACTTGGCTGTTTCAGTGCCACATTGCGCCCTGCATTGGAGGAATTATCAAGTTATCTATAATTATAAATTTATAATTTTCATTTAAATGATTATCTTTGTCTGACTAATTACACGAATCCATAAAAAAATTGTAGCGTTTGATATACTAACAACTGTTAATATCAATGAGACACCTCCATATTGCTAATTTCATACCAAGTTAATTAATTTAATGGTGTGCAGATTGAAATGCTATTTTTCAACTGTAGAATTTACGTAAACAATTAACCAAAACACTTAAATCCTTGAATTCCTTCCACGGACATTTTTTTTTGACTGAGATTTGAGTCTAGTTATTTTAAATATTATCTCAAAGATATTATAAGATATATGTCGACACATAAATACTTTAAAAGTGCCATTTCCTTGAATGAATCACTACGTTCCAAGCGTAATTTATTTCCATCGTTTTTTGCGTTAAAATCTCTGAATACCTATTCATTCCCTTTTTCATAGTGAATATTTCGTTAATAGAATCGGATATAGCGATATTATAATAATTTGCGAATACAATTTTCTTAATATTACAGTTTTCCTTAGAGGTTTCTTTTCTAAATTAGAAAATTAAGTAGCACGCAAAATAAAACTTCCTACAACTGTATTAAGTCGACTTCTTCAACATACAATAAGTGGACTGGTGTAAGCTATATTCTTTTGTAGTTTAGTTAAATGGAAACATACATAAAAAAGTGAAAAAGATGCTAAAGATAAAACAGTAATTTATTTATAATTTAGTATGTCTTACTTATCTTTTACTTACTCCACTTCTATAAAGAATATTATTGCGTCCTACGCATGCTCATGTACAATGAACAATTTAGCATTTCTTTAAATTCTCATAAAGTGCTCAGTGTAATTATAAAGTTAAATAACCTAGTATCCTGATATTATTTGGATATAAAATGGAAAAAAAATCAAGTAATTGAAACAAATTGTATATGCACATTTGGACAAGAGTTTGGAGTACACATATATTCTTTCTTGATTGAGTAGTTTTGTTTAATAAAAAGTAAAAAAATGTTGTTGTGCTTCTTAAAAAATAGACCGAAAATCTCTTTTCAAATGTATTTTTGCTGTGATCGCTGCATATATTAAGAATAAAAAATATGTAAAATTTACTGTTCCCAGAAGAGAATGAGCATTTATGTGGCGAAGTTATCTGCTGAATAAGTCGAGAAAATTTAATTTGATCTCATACAAAGTGAAACCATCTTAAGTAATAATAGAAATATAACATGTGACGGGACATTCGTAGGAAGAATGAGGCACATTCCGCTCCTTGCATGGGAATTTCATCAATCAGTCATGTCCATCCATAGACATATTTAACCCCAGTTCCAGGCACATGATTAAAATATACTCTCTGAAACTATAACCTTACAGCGCCTTACATGCATTCTTATGGTATTACAATTAATTATTTATGATAAACATTTTTATGGAAAATAAATTAAATTGAAAAATATAATAATATTGGGACACACAGATGATTTTGAAGTAAGCATATAGTTAAGTTTATAGCTATTGTGATAATGAATAATTTCATCAAACACAAACCATGCAATATAACTAAAGGCTCCCAACCACTAGCATTAATCTATACTCACAACTCAAACCGAATAAACATCAAAATAACTAATCTGGATATGAATGAGAGTTACCATCTGATATATGACAACATTTATAAATAAAAGCACTATTTCCGGATTCTACCCTCCTAGACATTCATAGCAATAAACAAATTCAAACAGAACATTTTCTCTACCTCCGCTGACGTAAAATGAACATACAGAAACTGGTTCATTCCACGAAACGATTAGTTGTTTAATTGTAACGTTCAAGAAGCAGTATACATCTTTTGTCCTGTTGTTCACGTTTGAAACTTTTTGCCCTTCACACTGTAACTTACTTTCTTTTGTTGACACACCTAAAAATTTCAATGTGCTGGCTTTCAAGAAATCTAATTTAAAAAAAAATAGAATATTTTTTCAATAAGAAAATTGTACTTAGATTGCAATTGGGATTTATTTTCAGTACACTAGATCAATAAATAAATAAATAACAATATTAGTATTAGTTTTTGTAATAAAAATGCAGTTTATCTCACAAAAATACACATTGTTACCATTTAATGTTTTATTAGAAATACTGACAAGTAAAATATAAATAAATTAACCTACTGGTGACGACTAATAATATTAAAGTTTGATAATAATAAGTTGAGAAATTATACATGGAAGTACACCAGCAAGCCGCTGGGTTCACATCTATTCACATAAAAATTTCTAACATACACATACTCTCTTTCTCCCACTTTCCCTCTCTGACACACACAAACACACACACAAACACACACATATATGTATATATATATATACAGATCTAAATTCAATTTGAATTTAGCCATAAATTAATTTACAAAAATATTTAGTTACATGATGTGATACATAAATTACGTTCTTTAAATCTTCTAAAGAGATATTTGATCGTTGATTTGGAAATTAAGTTTGAAAAGATGTGGTTTTAGGTCATTGTGAAAGGCCTTAGTGGTAGGAATACGGCCACGAAACTGTGCTGGTGGAGAATTAATTGATTTTGGGACACAAAAAGAGAAAAACCTAATGACAAATGTTTTAGATAATGTCGTTGGAACACAGAGCATTCGTGTGTGAAGAAGAGTGTAACTGACAAATGGTGAATTTTGGTGAGTAGACATAAATAAATTCCGAAAAAAAAAGAATGGACATAAATCGGAAATAAAGATGTGGCAGAGAAAAGCAGTTTGTAATCAATGGTCGCTTGAAGAGGGAAAAAATAAAGTTGATCATAAAGTTGAATGACATAGTCATGTTTTGGGCCTAAAAAATTTACGTAACACCTGTATTAATGCTTTTTTAAAAAATTCATGCGATACCTGTGTTATTTAAAACCACCCTAAGCCACGTAAATGGGTATGAAATATTCCAGTCAACTTGGATCATTTGAATATTTTTCACACAGGTAGTATCATCACGATCAGTCATTTTGCTTTTATCCCTAGGAGGTGTTAGTGTCATCGCTGCCATTGTCACAAGGTCCTCTGCAAGATAATTGGAGGAAGTTTATGAAACTGTTCACAAACTTTTGCTTGTGTTCAAAAGCTTTAGATTCTTTATGTGTAATTATATCCATAAATAATGGATATAAATAGGTGTAAGTAGAATAATTTTGAATCTAAACATATCACATAAACACATATATCAACAAAACCAATGTAAAAAAACGCCTTGTTCCACTCACGATACTGACAGGAGGGACCAAACCAACCATCTTGACATTTTGATCCCATCATACATTGACCATCGGCTTGACACATGGATCGCAAACAACGACACTTGTACTGGTTTTGTGGTCCAAACCAATCTGAGAATGGTCAAAAAAGTTTACACTAAGGTAATGTGCTTTAGTACCCCAAATCCAATCTTAGAGTGTTCAAGAAAGTATAAAATAAGATAAAGTGCTTGAGTACCCCAAAACCAGATATAGAGTGTTGAAGAAATTTTACTTTAGAAGTAGTTAACTTGAGCTACACCCAAACCAACCTTTATTTAAAAATTATCAAAAAGGAGTTGTTAGAGTGAAAATTCAAACGCTTTTCAAATATTAGTTAAATTTACTTTCAAATGTGAATGATTTTAATTAGATTATTTGAATAAGTATTTCATTGTCCCATAATAAATCTGTGATAATAAGGACTGGTGTAATTTTTACCTAATGTGTTGTGTAATTGATATAGTCTACTAATTTTTTAAAAAAAAGACTACATTATTTTATTAGAACGTTAAAAATTTGTTTACTTAGATTTCGTATTATATTTCCTCATGCTGATTTTTATTTATTTTTTATTTATGAAAAGAAATTTATATTATATCCAAGTTTTTTTTATTTCAAAAGTATTTTTTATATATAATGGTGTAGCTAGAGTGGGGCAGTGGGGCGGTCCGCCCCGGGCGGCACACATTTTGAGGGCGGCATTTGTAAGCACTTTAAAGTACAGTCATTTCCGATAACCGCTCTTTAATTATTTGAGGGGGTAAAATCAAGGTGAAATAAAAATATTCATAATTTTGAGTCTTAATTAACGGGTCACACAGAATTTGTTGATTACATATTGGTTGTTATATGCAAACGCATTGAAAAAATTTAAGATTGCCCAAAAATTGTATTGATTTGTTTTGAAAATCAATCAGTAAATGTAACAGACTTAAGAAAATTACACACAAAAACATGTCACCGCTGTGACGAAAAATGTGTGCTATTAATATCGCCACGCCAGTTTTTGCGTAGAATTCCACATGCGCAGAATCATTCGCGAACAAGTACCTTTATGACATCGTTGTCAAAACTTGCAAACTTGTGTTTTACACTCGAGTAGTAATTTTAAATAATTTATGTTACTGTTTCAGTTTTCATAAAATGATTGAAAGTCAGTTATTAATTGTTAAATTTATACTATTTAGTTTTTATTGAATTAAAGTAGCAAATACTTTAAATTTATGAAGAAAATATAAAACTATTCAAATATCTCTGCTAATTGATACCACAATCGGCATAAATAAATAAAATTGACATCAGATAGGTAACTATTAAAACCAAATCAGTTGCTGGAATTATACTTAATTCAATGCAACCTTGGTTTTGTTTTTTGTTTTTTTTTATGCCTTACGTTATTTCAATTTCTGGCAACTTTTTTTTTTTTTAAATTAAAGCAAACCCATTTGATGGAACAAAGTGAAAGGCTAATATAAAACGCTGGTAGATATATCAGCCTAACCAATTTGTGTTGAAATGTGAGTGGTGAAAATTCAGAAGACGTAGTTACATCTTTAGAACAAGAAGTGCAATGAGAATTGATTAAATAAATGGAAATAATTTAAAATAAGAGAAAAGAACGATTTGATCAGGTGCATATTCTTACAAGAAAATATTCGTATATACCATGTCATACCACATAACCTACTAAATGAAGAATTTTCATATCAAATAAATTACTCTTTTGACATTGACAGAGTAAATTTCAATTGTGAAAGAAAAAAGGATCCCGGTTTGTTATAGCTGTACCTAAACTACTAGATGAAGGCATTACCTTTGCTTCATACATGCTAATATTGATACTGAAGTTGAATTTACTTTGAATCGTTGTTCAACTTGCCTTATTAAAATTTTATTTACCTACACATCTATAAGGTGCAATCAAATAATACAAATATAAAACAAAAATGTGTTGCACTAATTTAACAGTAGTCATTAAACGAGATAACTCACCCAATGCACAGACCACGATAACGAAGGTCATCATCAAACAGATTGTAGCGTGCAACATCATTTCTAATAGTACTGCTCGGCTTATGAGCTATGCATTTATTTCATTATCCTATTGTATTTGAAATACACAAGTTGTGAAAATGAATTAGAACACTTAAAATAATTATACAGACGATTAAAACAGGACTATTGTTAACATTTTTATTGACGTAAGGAGGCCTCAATTTGAATTGAAAAACATTCAAATTTAATCCTTTGGGTTTATCTAAATTTATATCATTATATTTCAAAACAAAATCCATTCTCTAAAAAGCTGGTAATGTTTGGAACACTTTAAAAAATAATAGAATAAGTTATACCTTCTATAACAATTTTGAAATCCGCAATTAACTACATAGAGCCAATTGTAGACTACATCTGTTAAAAGATCGCCGTGTTGTGTTGGTCACTTATAAACAATTATCTTGTCTTCAATCTTGGCAAGCACTTTAACAAACTCACTTATAAGTGCTCCAAGTAAAATCAAGAGTTTTTTAATTGTGTTGCCCAACTTTGTGTTTCAAGTGAATCATGGTCAATGCAGAATAAACTTATACAATTATTTATGTTTTCAGGTTGTTGTTTTCACCACACAATGTAAATGTAAAGTTAATCTAATGTGATGCACGGTTCATAGTAAAGTACCGATTTTTTAATATTTGAGAGATGGTTGGTTTGGGTTCGATACGAATCACAGGCATCGACCTATCGCGATTAACACTGAATGTGGCACTAGGGGCCAGGGTGATAATCAACGGATACAATAATGGAACTCAGATTATTGTAATTTACTTAACAACTTTTCAAATAGTTGTCATTGTGTTTAATACGTTGATTTCCTTGACTCAAGACGACTTCAATTCAAATTAATGTCTTGGAATATTATCAACTTTCAAAAATGATTTTTATGAGAGTTCAATGGATTAACAAAAAAAAAATTGAAAAATTCTGTTACAAATACTGAATTATGATTGAAATTAAAACTTCATTTCACATCGCATTTAATAGAAGTAAATTTTATTTTTTCTTGTATAAAATTTAGACTAAATTTAATTTGTTCAGATACGCAAAATGGAATAAATGGGAAAGGGGGGGAGTGTTTCATCAAAAATTTATTTTACGAAAGCACGAAAGTTTAGCTATAGTTAAAAGTAGTGCTAGTTCCTGTTCTTTATTTTTTTTTTCTTCTAGCTGGCAATATTGTGAACCAAGGAAAAAAGCAAGTATACATTCTAGAACAAATAGTTTTTTTTAAAAAACAAACATAGCCACATAAGGAGTTCAACTCTTTTAAATTCCGATTGCGTTATTGAATGTGTAGATTAATGAAATGTGTAAACGATTGAGCAAGTACAAATATTATTGGTATTTGCCTTGTATAAAAAAGATTTCTAAGTAAACACGTAAGTCTTTCTCCGATTACAAAAAAAAACACAAACTTTTCAAATAGTTTAATCTTATCACAGTATCATTTATTTAAAAAAAAATAAGTTTCATACTTGAAAGCTATAAGTTAATTTAATAGCACACATTAAAATACTAACAGTCTTTATAAGATTTATTAAATTGTTTTTAGCAAATAATTTAAAGTTTATTATGAATCATTCATGACAACTTTTACGTAGATCTATATGCGAATTGAAAAAAAATTATTTTCAGTACTTAATTGTTGTTTTATTTAATGGTCATGACATGTAGGTCGCTGTCCAAATTTAGCTTTGCCTAAGAGCTTTATTATACATAATTTACTTCCTTGTTTTGGCCTTCCATTGTGATGGGGTCAACTTCAGAAAACTAAATTTAATGAATGGATGTCTGTTTGAAGTGAATTGTTTTTTTTTAATGCGCCTTAAAATATGACAAAGAAATAAGAGCGATTATCAGTAGATGCCATATGTGAAAGTTAGATCACAGATAATTAAAGCAACAACGATTCTGGATGACCGTGTTTGTACAGATTATAGCAAAGAGCACTTGAGTTAGTTATACTTTCAAAGGGGAAGTAAATAAAAAAATTAGGGCTGCGGAAATTACCGATTAATTTCTCGATTAATCGGTAAAAAATTTACCGATTAAAATTATTTTAATCGATAAAATAGCAATTAAAATTTAAGGAAATGTTTGAATTTTTTTTTTTTTAATAAACAATTAATTATCAAAAATAAATAATTCTTTTGTTTTTTTTACGTAGATATACACATTTATTTATTTTTAAAAAATGAGTAAAAAATGTTCACTTTATAATAACCTGTTTTATATGGACAATGATAAAATAAAGCACCATCTCTTTTTACTTAATAAACAATAACGAAATTTTAAATTCATTGACATTATATAGAATTACTTATAATTAAAAATATCACCTAACAATATTATAATTTAAATCAAATACTTAAGGATTTTTTCTTTCGTTTGATTTTCTTGTAGTACTTTAGTCATGTTTGTGTACTGTTCCTGCATATCTAAATCAGTTTGTTTATTTGCGAAAAGGTGTGTGTAGTACTTTTCAAATGTGACTACAATCTCTTTGTCGTCAGTTTGTGTTGTTCCATCTGTGTCTATTATTAGGCTTTCTTAATTTCCTCTTTGTCATAGATGCAAGACATTTTCTCTACTACAAATGCCCTGCAAATACACACAATTTTAAGAAAACAACTTAGTGAAAAAAGTAATTATGAGCTCTTAAGAAAATCATAAATTTTGAATAATTTGAAATAAGAAGATGTATTACTTTTATATTTTTAAAATTAATTTGAAATCGTCATCCAAGTGCTTAAACTTAAATGCGTGATTTAACTTATTGTTATTGCTATTGCCTTAAAATAACTAAATAAAACAAAAAAAGTCAATTGCATGTTTTTATTACTTCCCTTGAAATTTTCAGGTTAATGACGTCATAATATTTATTTTTAGCCTTAACAAATTATCGATTAATTAATCGGTAATTTTTCAAAAGTTAGCGATTAAATTAAATTTAATCGATAACAGCCCCCCCAAAAAACGTATTTGTATTCCCTAAACAGACACCTAGCATCAAAATAAACTTTTAAATAGTTATTCGTCCATGTATTGAATTCGAAGGGTATGATAACGGCCCGTACATAAATGACGTCATGCACTTATTGGGGAGAGGGGTCGAGCATTTGTGACGATGTATGATGAGCGGACGGGTAGAGTTTAAGAAATGTGACGTCACACCAAGAACCCACAAATCTCAGTATGAGTTCACCTTAATTATTGGAGCGTTTACAATTCATTTCATGAGGTTTTCAATGGTTTCACGCAAGTTAAGATGTTAGGATGCAAACTTTAACTACGTATTTAAATGACAGAAATAATTTGCAACATGATAATTTTTATTTAGAAAAAGAGGACCTTGGGTGTGTCAAAACTTTGTGATGAGATAGCGAAAAAAATGAATGGGGGTCTAAGTTTTTCTTAGTTAATTACTTTTCCCCTTGATTAAAGGTATTATCAAAAATGTCTCTTGGGCATCACGTCACTACTTACTGGTATTAATACTGCATTGATGTAACAGCCCGTGTTTTCTGAGACGTACATAAAACTAACCCTGTGAATTTTGTCCCTTAAAAAAAAGACGTTTGATGCAAAGTTGTAGAATTATTCTATCGAGGGCTTTTGTCAAATACTGCATTATTAAAGGGTTGTTTTGATTTTTATACACCAGGCAATAGTCGGTAACAAAGTTTAAACTCCCAAGGCACATCCCAGATTGACACTGGCAAATATACTCCAAAGAAATCCAATTAATAAGATTGAAATAAAAACTTGAAACTGTTTTCTAGCTTACCATACCGACAAGCTGGGCCAAACCATCAACTTGCACCCTTAGCGCATTGACCGTCCCCAGGACAATTGTTGTCTGCACAGTGACACACGTACTTTTCCCCAAAGTAACTCACACCATTAACTGGGAATAAGTACTAAACAGTTTTTTGTTTTATAAGAAATAAAAATAACAGAAAATGAAACTTAAAATATTTTTAGCCAATTTAAGCGCCGTAACTTTTAACAACTTTAAGTAAATGATGACATTTTATTGTCAAATGATACTTTCACTCTTCCTGATAGAATGCATAATGTGAAGAAATCCTGTCAATACTGCAAGTCCAATCATTTGAAAAAATGAATAATATAACATATTATTTAAAAGCTGATTCGCGGACGAAAATGTAACAAATTATAATAAAATACAATTTTTGGCGTCTTTTAAGGGTGTTTTAAAATAATTGTATATCCTATTTTACTTCCACAGGCTGTTTACTCGTCTGAGCTGTTTGTAACAGCCCCAAACATTAAATGAAGATAAAAGGTAAAGTTTCCTTTCACTAGAGCCACAACAAACAAAGCCAATTTCATATGATAGTCAATATATTCCGGAAATAGACAAAGCTTCAACTATTCCTTGTGCAAATATTTACACGATATTGATGGCATAAACATGACTTTGTTTGTTTATAAAAGATAGATTACCTGTAATTTATGAGGTGGGCAGGTATGTTGTACTCTTTACTTCTAATAAATGATAAGCAATATTTTTTTAATTCGTCTGTAGACAACTCTCATTTAAAAAAAATTATGGATTCGACATTCGTTACGGAATGTAAACACCGGAAAATAATTATGTAAATGAAGTGTGTCGCTTCTAGCTTTCACGAGAATATAAAAATCATCGAGGTTAAATCTTACTTGTATAATAAATGTCTTACTTGTTCAACTATAATTTTAAAAAAATTATTGAACAACTTAGTACACCACATTGGCGACGAGGATGAACGTTGGACGTATGTCACGTTGATGGCAGTAAATAAGTATTAAAAAATATTATTAGACATTGTCTAAACTTTAACAATTTGATGAAAGTTTGGAGCCATTCACTAACTATAAAGAAAGGCTCAATGCTTACTTCATGACCAACGACACAGCTCCCGTGAAGCAAACAGCAATACTTCTCTCGTCAATGGGTCCCAAAATGTACAACTTATTAAGGTCCTTGACAACACCACAACTTCCATCCACAAAATCTTACAACGAATGGTGTAAAATTCTTCAAGATCACCTGTTACCTGCTCCACAGATGAATTCAGTAGGAAGGGGAATCGTTGAGCCCATTCCTTGCAGAAATTAGAAAATTTTCAGAATATTGCAATTTTAAAGACAATCTAGATGAGGCCTTAAGAGATACGTTTTTGTTGAGCATTAAAGATGACGTTATTCAGAGAAAATTATTACAAGAAAGAAACCTTTCTCTGGATAAGGCAGTAGAAAAGGCTTTGGTTATGGAGCAAGCTACCAAGGATGCCACGTCCACGCGTAAAGGTTTAAATGAAAAAGAACAAGTGTTTTTTTTATTAAAAAAAAGAAAATTACTAAAGAGTGCGGCATACCCTCCGTGTCACTTTTGTAAAACTAATCACAAAAGGTCTGAATGTTATTTCGAGGACGCAACTTGTAGAAACTGTTCGAAGAAGGGACGCATTCAAGCTATTTGCAAGAATAAACCAAACAATACACAAGCAAGTACAATAAATAAAGAAGGAAATATTCACCATATTAAATGAAATGAAGAATCAGTTGAAGATGCTGATACAATTTTTTTAATTTGCCATCTTCACAACATTGAGCAACCTTATGAAATTTAGCGTTTTCATTCATAACCATAAAAAATAAGCATTTAAATGTTGTTTTTAATTATAGAAAACAGAGTTTCGACAAGAGTATGTTTAATTTTATCATAGTAAATCTATATCATACGATGGGCATTCGAAAAAAGCTGAAGAAGTAGCACATGTACATGTGTTGGTTTTTTGTATGGTTTGTAACATGCAAAATCTATTTCCCCAGGGCTTTCCAATAAAATTTTATTAATCTACCTTGTCGAGCTAGAGTCATTGGGGCAAGGGGTCGGTGGATGAGTAGACAATAACAGTTACGACGTCAAATGACATTATATCTAGTTCACAACCATGGGCGTATTCAAGTGGGGCGCTTGCCCCCACCCTTAATTTTAGAAAAATGTCCATTTTGTTATTTAAAAAATCTAACACCAAAAGACATCTGCTCCATGTCTGAAATATCAGTTTTCTCGTCGGCAAGTATATAAAATGCAACATAATTATGTGCTTCACGAGCAATGTCTTCACACAAGAGATACCCACAAATTTCGATTATAGTGTTTTGCTTAGTTGTCGAGATGTATTTAGCATGACAAAAAACAATTGTAAAATAATTACCCAGAAATTTATCAACATATTTAACACGGTACTCTGACGGGTCATAAAAATTACAAGAATGTGATTCTTTTACACAAGTGCTAAAACATGCATGCCGCAAAATAGGAATGTAGAAATGATGGGCCCAATTTTGTTGCGACCTTCTTGACTTTGTCTTCTAACTGCTCCTCTAGAGAACCTGCTTTGGCTTCCATTAATGAAATACAATTGCTAGCATCTTTATGATAGCCTTTGTACCATGTGCTTTGCATGTGGCTTCGTGCATCTTCGTTCAAATCTTTATATTGTGTGCATGGTTTGATGACCAATGCCAACTGAACTCCTCGAATCACTTTTCCGGAAACAACACGAAATATTTGCATAAGACATCTCTTTACAATTGCGAGTATACAAGACACTGTGAATAGTCTGATAACCATGCATATCTAAAAACTCTGTTTCAATCTCTGTCAGCGCTAAAATAATACTTTTTATCAGCGGTCAAACAATCACAAATCAGCTGCAATTTCAAATCATCGTCGTGTTTCAAGACATACATTCCATTATCAAATATAGGAATTTACGAAGTGACAGTTACAATCAAATTATTAGTAACAATTACTTCAGTTGTGTCTGGCTGTTGCACTTGTACTGTTGTACTCAATGCAAATGATATGTCAAATGCTGCAGACGACGCAAAAATATCTAATAACAGCAGTACGGAATCCCGCCATTGCTATACCTTTCGTGTTTTTTGTTGTTGTTTTTGTCTTTTTGAGCCTGTAAAAAAAAATTCCTGATATTCATCTTTGGTGATCGTGCAGTTTCTACACGTATATTATTACACAACATCATTTAATTTTCCAGTGAGAGCTACGTTTTAATGTGTTTTATTTTAGCTATTACAGCTCAAATTTGTAGGTTTTATTAATTTCTAAGGCTTTTTTGGGCCCTTGAAACTACAGAATTGGAGTAGGATACATTCATGTTTTTTTTTAATTAAGTGAAGCTTAGCTGCTTAAATTGTATGTACTTGAAAAATTAACTTGTATGGTAATGTCAATTAAATTTTAAAAGTGCTTTTGAGCCCCCCCCCCTGGAAGAGTTCCTAGCGACGCCCATGGTCACATCCATAGTGCAAAATGGTTTTCAATAGCTAATTTGTATATTAGCTTTTTGTTCATCTCACAGAAGCCATTTGGACCACTTTAACTCCACATCCAAAGTTAAGTTGGCAATTTCAAAAGAGTCATACTTTTTAAATACACAATGAAACCATGTAAGAGCTAACTCCACCATTATTATTTTTTCTAAGATTGCGTGTCGTAATATATTGTTTAGCTTTTCTACTTCAATTTTTTTTAAATGGTATAAAGGAAGAAAAACTCATTGTAAACAAAAATATTGCGAAGAACTGGTGCTTCAATATTTTTTACATTTATTACAACGACAAATAAACACAATATTTCAAATAAAAAATAAGAACATATGTATATGCATTTTTTGTATTGTATATCAAGTATGTATATATATATATATTTATATAT